>JAJOZX010012057.1:0-109005 GCA_023014485.1 Bathynomus jamesi | reverse complement strand
GTCCGTGGTCTTCCGGAACGCTTCTTGTGGACATTCTGAACAGTTCATCGGCCTTCAAACTTATCTCTAATTCGAGTGATGGTAAGTCGCGTTGGTGGATCTGTTTGAAACTCCCTCCTAAACTGTCTTTGCACTTCAACTGCGTTTTCACACTTCCAGTAGCATTTTAGAATGAATTTCCTTTGTTCAAAGCTTAGTCTGACTGCCATTATTAATTCTAATGGGTTTAACTTGGAAAGAAAGAAACATCAATTGAGCTATCAGCTGTTAAAGTGTGTATACATTTTTTTGGGACGCCCTGTATAATGAAAATTATTTCACGAAAGTAACACGTGAAAAATATTTGATGAATAAAACCACGAAAGAAAGGAAACACAGAATGGTGTTCCTTTCCATCGTAGTTTTATTCATTATATATATATATATATATATATATATATATATATATTTATATATATATATATATATATATATATATATATAATATATATATATATATATATATA
Organism: Bathynomus jamesi; assembly: GCA_023014485.1. NCBI lineage: Eukaryota > Metazoa > Arthropoda > Malacostraca > Isopoda > Cirolanidae > Bathynomus > Bathynomus jamesi. Next base: position 108,499 of record JAJOZX010012057.1, on the reverse strand, counting down.
TGCGCAAGAGCAAGGAAACATTTTTTAGAGGAAATGAGAACGATAAAAGCACAGCTTGCCCTGCTGACAAGAAAGGACAGGGCTCCGCAGGTATATTCCCCACACCATTACATACATCCCCTCAATACAACAACCATAGTGGTATCAAGTGCCGCAACCCCAATTCTCTCAAATGCAGCGGTGAAGCCAAAAACCAAACGGGAACCGACATCGACCTGGAAACGACCACTATATAGGAAAACTGAACACGGAAAGTAGAAACCCAATAAATGTTTTATACACAAATATTCGAGGCCTCTACACGGACCATGCTGGCTGCAAATTACAATACTTACAGAATTTAGCTACCGAATCCAGCAGAGATATTATATGCCTAACAGAAAACACTTGTTAAATGCGAAAAAGGCTGTGAAAACTGCATCGAGGATACTGAATTAGCATTGCTGGACTACAACACACAGAGCAGATAGCGTGGTTAGACGAGGGGGAGGTGTTGCATCTGCCTGAAAAACACACACACATTTGAAGTGAAGGTAAACAAATCAAACAACACAGTCGAAGTTATTATATTAAAAGTAAAAGAACTGAACCTAACCATTATGAACATCTACAGACCACCAAACACCACAAAGTTAATTCCAATTTGCTACAAATGAAATAGAATATTTGTTGTTGCAGTTTCAAGTAATTTTAATGTTTTCTAATTTTCGGAGATTTTAATTTCCCATTCATAACATAGAAGAAAAATGACGAAGTTATATATGTCGAAGTTTCATGGCAGCGTTACAAAAGATGATAGGACCCAAGCAATAATGCTGTTAGATATTATGGAACATTACGCCCTTACCGAGGAAATCTGTGAAGCCACGTGAAAAGAGAACGTTTTGGATTTAATCTTGATAAATAACGAGATAATAATAAATAAAAAAGTAACGCACACAAAGTTCTCCGACCATAACCTCATCGATATACAGTACAATTGAAGTTAGCACCTAGATGTCCGAAAACGCATCCTAGAGAGTCAGGAGGAATATTTGAGGGCTTAAACATAAATTCAAAGAAAGTAAATTGGGGAAACGTAAATAAAGATTTAAAGGAGGTAAATTGGGAATTGCTACTTCACGAGAAGACTCCACAAGAAATACTATGAATAATGGAGACTGAAACCAAACCTATAATACTGAAACAGAGAGAGACTGAAACCAAACCTATAATACTGAAACAGAGAGAGGACTGGAAAGAAAATGTAGCAAGCTCGAGAGGAAAATCAGGACACCATTCAGGCAACGAAGACAAACCGTAAAACATCTCCACAGATGCAGAACTGATGCAGAGAGACTCAAACTAGAGAGGAAACTTGGCGAAATAGAAATGGACCTAAAGCAAACATTCATACATAAGACAAACGAGGAGGAAAACAAGGTAGCAGAAAACATAAAAAATAACCCAAAATACTTCTACACGTTTGCAAAAAGGAAAATGCAGTGTAAGAAGAGTATTGTCCGTGATAGACGGGGAGGCCGAATACACACATGACCCGAAAGAAATAAGTGAACTGCTTATTGAAACAATTTAACTCTGTTTAGCACCCCTAAGTCCGAGATGGAAGGGAAAAACCCAGACGAATTTTTCGATATAGATACAAATCAACCAAGAACAAATTCCTGCACAAACCAATTAATGGACTTCGAGTTCACGAAGGAGATGTAATTACGGCCTTATCACAGATGCGAGACAATTCAGCGCCAGGGCCAGACATATGGCGTGCCACGTTTCTGAAGAAATGTAAGAGAGTATTGCCAAACCGCTATACTTACTATGGAGGAAATCACTCGGTACAGGACAAATTCCACTCCCTTAAAGAACGCGAACATTGCCCCCTATTTAAAGGTGGTAACAGAGCAATGCCCAAGAATTATCGGCCAGTGGCTCTCACCTCACATCTTGTAAAGTGTTTTGAACGTATAATTAGAGGCAAAACTACCTACTACCTACAAGAAAGAGACTTGTACAAACCAAATCAATATGGCTTCAGGGCTGAAAGATCATGCCTATCACAGCTACTAGACTACCAGGAGAAAATATTGGAAACATTGTGTCGAGGACAAAACATAGATGTAATATATACTGACTTTGCTAAAGCCTTCGATAAATGTTACCATGGAATCATAGCACACAAACTTAAGAATACAGGAATTACTGGAAAGCTAGGAAGATGGATATTTAATTTCTTGACGCAAAGAACACAGAGAGTGGTGGTAAAAGGAGTTAAATCGGTAGTGTCGTGAGCTCTGTCCCACAAGGGACAGTATTAGCTCCCTTGCTGTTCATAAATAATGATTGCAGATATTGATGCAGATATTAAGGACAGTATTGTATCATGTTTCGCAGATGACACAAAGATATGTAAGGAAATATTGAACGAAGGTGACCTAAGAAAACTACAAAACGACATTGAAACATTATTCCAGTGGGCAGAAGACAACAATATAAAGTTCAACGAAGAAAAATTCCAACTTCTAAGATATGGTAATAGCAAGGCGCTGCAGAATAAAAGATAGAAAACTCTGCAAGACAAACAGATAACACCAAATCTACAAGTCGGATCTGGGAGTAGTAATGTCGTCGGATACAGAATTCAGAGAGCCCTACATCATCAAAATTACAACGGCTAGAAAAATAATGGGAATCATCTGGAGGAGCTTCCGCAGCAGAAAAGCAAAAATCATTCTCAAATAATTGCTACCAATAATTGAGTATTGCTCAGTACTCGAGCCCAAACAGAAAACGAGACACTGCGAACATTGAAGCTATACAAAGGACTTTTATGTCAAAGGTAAAAGAAACGGAAGGTGAAGACTACTGGTCTCGACTACAATTCCTGAAACTCTACTCTCTCGAAAGAAGGCGAGAGCACTACACAATAATAACATATGGAAAATACTTTTGTCCCTAACCTTAGAAATGAAATAGAAACAAAATGGAATATGAGAGGAGGCAGATTTTGTACAGTCCCAGCTGCTGTGGGACAGGGGTCCATGAAAATGAGGATGGAAAATTCCCTTAGAATAGGAGGCCCAAAGCTTTTCAATGCCCTACCGAGAAGTAAGGAATCTCCAGCACATCAACCTGAAATTTTTGAATTGAATTGAATAACCTTTATTAATAATAAAATATACATTCGTTTCAATTTACAATGACGTGAATAATTGTGAAGCTCGACTATTTATTTATTTAATTGGCCCTTAAGCTTTAGGCTTTACTGGGTTCTTATTAAAAATAAATAGCTAGTTGTTATTAATTAATAATAAATAAATAAATAAGTAAATAAGTGTTATTAATAGTTAAAACGTGTATTAATCTTAAATTATCACTACTGACATGACAAATACAAGGTCATCATTGAAGGCACTGTACCAATACCATACAAAAAAACCAATATTATACATGAGAGATAACTGAACAATCCAAGAAATGTGTTTTTAATAATTAGTAAACAATAGTAATGGACATTAATCCTAGATTTTGTTAGTATGCCATTATTAATCGGGGTTTCAACTTGGCTTTAAACAAATTTACATTCACAATAATTTTTTTATCGGCATTTAAGTCATTCCATAGTTTCAATCCAATGAAAATGGGTAGTTTTTGAGAAGACAATCTAAATTGAGGTATAACATGCTTTGATCTATTTCTGGTCTGATACGAGTGGATTTCTTGATGAGTTATAAAATATCTATTTATCCATTGTAAATAATGATTTGTTCTTAAACTTGTAAATAAAATGTCCCAGTTTGGTTATATCATTGAGCTTTAGTAGGTTTAGCTCTTTAAATAATGCACTAGAGTGATCAAGGGAATCAGCATCAGATAATAATGACAAATGCGTTTAATGGGTTGTTAGCAGAGTTTCTCCAAACAAGGGTGCAGTACGTTATATAAGGAAGAACAAGAGTATGATAAAGAGTCAATAAAACTTGTTTAGGGACTACATTTCTAAGTTTAAACATTATAGCAACGCCCCTTGAAATCTTTTTCGCGATATAATTTACATGATCACTCCAATGCAAATTCTTATCTAGCATTACACCAAGAAATTTTGTTACAGTACACTCCTTTATAGCGATTTTATTAACATTAAGTTCATCAAGATATACATTTCTCTTATTAGTAAAAATCATGAAATTTGTTTTACTGGTATTTAGGAAGAGTTTATTGGTGGTCAACAATTTCATTACACTGATAAATTCTGAATTAAATATATTCTTAGCTGAATTAACATCTTTGCAAGAAAAAGAGAGTTGTATCATCTACAAACATTATGAAGTTCAGTATATCAGATGAACGTGGAAGGTCATTTATATATAATAAAAATAACAGTGGACCCAGAACTGTGAGCCCTGTGGCACACCATGTTGGACAAGCGCTTTAGTTGAGCAAAACTTGTTTACTGATACAAAATGATAGCTATTGGACAAATAACTTTTTTGCTCCTCTAAAATCGTAACCATATAATTTATTAAGTAGAATATTATGGTCTATTACATCAAAGGCCTTACTCAAATCCATAAATATTAATATCATTGTTTTTTTGTTCTCTCTAGCTATATTTGCAATTTCCATAAGATTTAAAATAGTCATTTCCGTTGTTTTTTATTATTACGGAAGCCATATTGATTTGGAGATAATAAATTGTAGGATTCTAAATATCGCTGCATTCTACTTTTTACAATTTTTTCAAAAACTTTGCTGAACACAGATAATGAACTTCAAGAACCAGCTAGACAGATTCCTGTGCAAAGTTCATGACTAGCCATGCGTGGCTGGCTACGGCGGCAGGAGAAGATCAGACAGCAATTCCCTCCTTCACCAAATCGCAAATGAGGCGAGATGCTGCAGAGGGGTCGACTGCAGGTCGATCCTGAACCGTCGTTCGAACTTGCACAAAGTGGTGATATATATATATATATATATATATATATATATATATATCGTAAAGAACGACGCTGTATAGGAGATATTCCGCGCAAGACGAGAGAGAGAGAACGAAACAAATGAAAAAATGAGGTAACCCCCATTTGTTTCGTTCCTCTCTCTCGTCTTGCGCGGAATATCTCCTATACAAGCGTCGTTCTTTACGTTAATTATACTGCGTGTTGCAGTTAAATGTGTGTGTATATATATATAATATATATAATATATATATATATATTTCAAAGGTTCCGCGCGATGATTCCTCATTTCACGAAGGCCAAGCTTGTCGCCCCTCCTCTCGAGTTGGCCTGGTGAAGTAGTGAGTTGGTTTCTTGTACTCTCCAGTCTCCACCTCACATCGGGGATTGTTCTGAGCCAGGCGTCTAATCTTCTTTTGAAGATGTCCACTGCAACACCACTCGTGTTCCTTAGGTCTTTGGGCAGCTGATTAAACAGTTTTGGGCCTCTCACAACAAAACTATTTTCTTTCAGGGTTAAGGATGTTCCCTGTCTCGCCTTTAATTTGGGAACACGACACCGTCTTCCTTTTCTACTTTCCACCGTTGTTTGGGGAGTTATAGGGTTCAGAGTAAGATTAGGGACTAGTTTCTTCATTATTTTCAAAGTGTAAATAATGGTGTATCTCTCTTCTTTCCAGTGAATATAGATTTAGTTCGCGTAACCTTTCCCAGTAATTTAGTTCTTTGCACCCGTTGATTTTGGCTGTGAAGCTTCTCTGAATCCCTTCCAGCTGTCTAATGTATTTTTTTTATATGAGGATGTTAGGACCGAGCATTATTCCAATTTGGGTATGATCAGTGTTTTCAGTAGAGGAATCATTATATCCTATCCCTTCGTTTAAAGGTTCTCAATATCTGCACCGTTATTGTTTTTGCTCTGTTTACTGCTATCTTATTTTGTGTTTAAAATTTCGCATCATCAGTCATTATAACTCCTAAATCTTTTGCTCTACAATTTCTCTTAATTTCCTGTCCATTTGGAGTATAATATTCCATGGATTTTAGTCTCTCTCTCTCTCTCTCCATGAAGGTCACACTGGTAGCCCGCCTCTAGGTCTGGCTTGGTGGAGGAGCGAGTTGCTTTCTTGCGCTCTCCACCGTACATAGCCAGGTACACCCGGCTCATCTGGTACCGTCCTGAGCCAGGCATCTAGTCTTCTCTTGAAGACTTCAACTTTGACCCCTGTAACGTTTGAGGTCCTTTGGAGGCTGGTTAAGAAGTGTTGGTCCCATGACAATCAAGCTATTTCCCTTCAGTGTTGAGGAGGTTCCTTGTCGGGCCTTTAATTTGAGAACACTACACTTTTGCCTTTCCTATTTTCCAGTGTTTGAATGGTAATTGGGTTTAGTTTGAGGTTTGGTACCAATTTTTCGATCATTTTCCATATGTAGATTATGATGTACTTCTCTCTCCTTCTTTCCAGGGAGTACAGATTTAGTTTACGTAGTCTTTCTCAGTAGTTGAGTTCTTTGCAACCATCAATGTTGGCTGTGAAATGTGTTTATAATGTGAAGGGCGTTTATAAAGTCCTATCTATTTCAGTGAAAACGAAAAACGTAGCAAAACGGGTAAAATTCAATAACACTATAATAGAAGGCATACATTTAATGAATACTAAGCATATGATTCTACATGAGCACCATCAGTATATCTACAGAGTTCGAATCTGTCAGCGGCATTGCGGAACACATTTTGGAGCATGACGGGGGTTATTTTTGTAACTGCTGTTGCGATACGAGCACGTAAATCTTTCATATCTGTAACCCTCGTTTGATAAACGTTTGATTTGATAAAGCCCCATGCAAAGAAATCCAAGGGCGTTAAGTCAGGAGATCGAGCTACCCAGGGCCTTTTGCCTCCACGTCCGATCCACCGATTTGGAAATCGTTCATTTAGGTACTCCCGAATAATGTTTGCGTAATGACAAGGTGCCCCATCTTGTTAAAAGACGACGGTGTTTAAAATACCATCTAAATGAAGCTGGGATATTTACGTGCTCGTATCGTAACAGCAGTTACAAAAATAACCGCTGTTGTGCTCCAAAATATGTTCCGTAATGCCGCTGACAGATTCGAACTCTGTAGAGATAATGATGGTGCTCATGCATGTAGGTAGAATCATATGCTTGGTATTCATTAAATGTATGCCTTCTATTATAGCGTTATTGAATTTTACCCTTTTTGCTACGTTTTCACGTAAATAGGGACTTTATAAACACCCTGTACAGGTCCTACCGTAGCTAAAATAATAAAATGTTTTATTACTCGGTAAAATGCTAAAATAATGTTTTTTTAGTTTCATAAATTGAATACCAATATTTAAAATAATTGCTTTTCCTTATGTTGAAGGTATTTTATTTCTTCAACAATGTCAACAACAAAATAATTTCATTAAAATTTCCAGTTCCTGGTGGCCAATTTGAATAAAAAAAAATACAGTATATAATTTGGTTTTATAAAATTATTAATATACGTAGAATAAAGTCAACATAATAAGATGGTTTAATATATAAATTATAAAGTACAACTTAATATATGTTTAGAATTATTATTAATATAGAGTACGAGATTAAAATAGGTTATAATATTTAGAGATTAGTTAGTTAGAGAAAATGTAAATTTATGGGCAACTTACTAAGTTATCGTGAATGTAAAATATTTTTATATAATTACACTTTGAAGTGAGTATAAATTGTCATAAATAGTGGTTTTTGTCTGTTCAATTTCTATAATATAGATTTTGTAATGAAGATTTTAAATTTCAAAGAATCGGTTAAATTTGGCCGATGCCGATGCCCCGAAAATGGGTGATTCTGATGGTGCTGACTGCTGATGCCCAAAAAATGGCCGATTCTGCCGGTGCTGATGCCGATTAGTACACCACTTATAATAATAATGCTCTCGTGAATACTTGCCAATTTCAAACTAAATACACCTGCGCTGTGTACCTTTCTCCTAATTCTACTGACTATTCAGAACACACTAACCACCTCGCTTCCAAAGTTAAATACATTCTACCCCACTCTTCTTTGGTTGAAATATCTAAATTTTAGGAGATTTTAGTGTTTAGCACCACCTTTTGGCTTTCCTCACATTTCATCGACATCCCTGGTGAATTAGCTTATAATTTCTCTCTCCTGAATGACCTAGAGCATCTGATAATTTTATTTTCAATTCTCTTCCTACTGCCGTCCAACAAGACCTTTATCAGTTATGAATGTAGCTGCATATAACAACTGAAATCCGGGCCCTTCCTGCGATTATAATAAACGCTGTGATTATTAGTATATATATATATATATATATATATATATATATATATATATATATATATATAATAATATATATGTATATATAAAATGTGTGTGTGTAAAACTTTTGGGGAGTTTGTTGAACTCTTTTGACCAGTGTTTGAGGTCATGAATTGTGTGAACATGATATTCAGGGTCGCACATGATAAAGGTTGGGAAGCCCTGACCTAGAGCAAATTGTACAGCACCCTCCTGCTATCCTCGATCCCCTTGGAGATAAGCCCAACATTCTGGATTTATTTCTCACTACTCCTCATTCTTCTTACTCTCAAACTTTTTTCTTCGTTGGGCTCCTCCGACCACAATCTTATATCTGTTTCCTGTCCTGTTGCTCCAGTTCGGCCTTTGGATCCTCCCAAGAGGAGACACCTTATCACTTTGGCACTGCTAATTGGGAGTCCTTGAGGCAGTACTTTTCTGGTTTCTTGGCATTTCCTTTTCTCGTGATCTTTCCGAAAGATCACGTATACTCTTTCTAAAGCAGCTGCTAAGAGATTAGGTGTGGCTTCAATCCCTCTCTGTTCGCCGCAATGTTGCCTCACTCTCTCTTTACTATCGTTATTATAATGGACACTACTCTTCTGAATTCTCTAACTGCGTGCTTCCTCCTTTAAGGAGAGCACGTAGTACCAGAGTTTCTACACATTCTCATTCCTTTTCTTTCGAACTCTCTAATGCGAGGGTTAACCGGTATTTTCTATCATTCATCTACTTCACCGGTGAACTCTGGAACAACCTTCCTCAATCCTCCATCTTTCCCCTCGTCTTTGATTTCCAATCTTCAAACGCAGCGTGTCCAGGCATCTTAAAAACTCTGGACCTTGATTTTGGCTCTTACTGTATGGGGCGGGGCGTTTTTGCGAGCATTCGTCGGTGGCCCCTCCTTCCTGCGTATATATATATATATATATATATATATAAATTTAGGGTGTGTTTAAGGTATATGGTGAAAAATGCGAAATGAAAATGCAAGGGAGCGGAACCCTTTATTTTGTGAGGATACATGAGAAAACAGAACAGGCAAAATTTCTTTGTAATCCAACAACATTTAGAGGTTGCCCACAGCTGATAGGTTTTTTCAATTTATAGGGCAATGGAAATTTTAATTCTCAGTTTAAATGATAAATGCATCTCCAATATACATCTCCAATAAGTATTCAGAACAAATATATCGTGTGAGTATATTCATAATTAACGATTAAAGTACATGACACCTCGAGTGTTGGCGTTCATTTTTCATCAAAGTGGCTTTGGAGGCTGTCGGCAAGACTTACGATGTTCTTCGACGATTTGAATCATGAACTGCATCTGCTCTTCGTTCCGAGTCCTTCCAGCCTTCGTGAATTCTTGAATCAATGCTATGCCTCGCTCTGCTGCATCATTCACTACATTTAAGGAATCCACCCTGATCTTTGCTGAACCAAAGCTGGTGTTGTTTTCCCAGTTTGATGGATCCTCTTGCAGGAAATCGACCGGAAGATCTAGAAGGTGAACAGATTGTACGGCTTGTTTCCTCACTTGATGACGCTGACGATGAGGTTTCCATAACAACGGTAGCAGAGATTTCTTCCATTTCCTGCACATGCCTGTCTTTCCGCTTCAATTCCTGAGCAGTTCTTTCTTGGCCCTTGCGACTTTTTGGCAATCTTTGAGCAAGGAGGAAGTCCTTGTCCTCCTGAATTTGATAAGATTTAGGGCATTTTGGTGACCAATGTCGAAAAGGTTGTTAAGCTTGACCTGAACGCAGCCTGGTTGTCCAAATTAGTCTTCGTTTTCCGCGAAATTCTCTTCTTCAAACCCTGCCATTCGTCATGCAATTTCCGGACGTGCTTCTTGACGTTGTGCGGATGTTTCGTCGGTAAACCTTCTGTCACCCAGATTTCAATGATGGCTTGTGATGTCGAGGACACACACTCAGCTAAGGATTTTTCTCTTCTTGTGGAGATGGAAAAGGTACTTCAATACATCACCCTTGAAGGTAATTGCTGACCGGCAATAGTAGGCCTTGATGACCACGAGCCAGATTGATTTCTTCGATCTTGTACATGCCGCCATCGTTCACCAGTTATCTGTGAATAAGACAAAACAGTGAAATTGGTAAGTTAATTTAACCCATTCATGGATAAAGTACCTCAGGAAAATGTGTAGAAATAAGCCACCCTCTTTGTAACCGTAATCTGTGTTTAAACAATGATTGGCTGATAACCCATGAACACAATATGTATTAAAATTATAATAATTTTGCGAAATCATGCATACATAACCATTTACAGTATATCCAATCCATATATAAATTTTAAATAATCTACGGTACACTCATGGCCGTAACTACCTATGAGGTCACCGAGGTCCGGACCTCGGTAATTATTTCCTAAAAAAAAAAAGAGACTGAACCGTTCTCCGTGTATGAAACGCATATTACCGCTTTTCTTTTGAAAAGAGGGAGCGTCGAGCGTTTTGTGTTTTGTGTATAGCTTGGGTTGTGTTTGTAGATGTCATTTGGTCTGAATTTGCTCGTCCCGCCGCGCTCGAAAAAAATCTGGACCTCACTAATTTCTAAACCCTAGTTACGGCCCTGGGTACACTACACTATTTCACTCAGACGATGCGAAAAAAGATGATTGCAATACGCTGAAGCAGAGAGCGTCCAAAATTTTATACGCATAAAAATTAAACCTTATAACTATTTTGGGAAACAAAAATATTGCCGGTAAAACAAGTCATTATACTTACAAACAATTCATAATACCATCCATTACAGTGCTAAGTAAAAAAAACGTTTGAAATATATGAATTATTAATAACACTTACCGTTATGAGAACTGTGATGCTTTTTGGCCACCATTACGTAAATGCATGAAAGACGAGTAATTAAGAGAAAACTATCTAGAATTAAAGAAAATTAATTTGTTGGTATACTGAAGTAAAGAAATATGGATTATCAGAACGCAATTGACAAATGCAATTTCTAATTTTGGGGACGCTGTGTATCAATGGGTTAATAAACACTAGAAGTGACTTAAAAGGGCGCATAAATAAATGAGCATATGGGTAAAACTTTGGGGTCTTTGGGCAACCTCTAAATATTTGATGATTTTCCAAAAAAATCATGTGCTTTATTTGCTCCCGGAACCTCATCATTTGCGGGGTTCCGTGACCCGAAATTCACAATTTCAGTTTTTAAAAGCACCCTATATATATATATATATATATATATATATATATATATATATATATATATATATATATATATATATATATATATATATATATATATATATATATAATTTAGGGTGCTTTTAAAAACTGAAATTGTGAATTTCGGGTCACGGAAACCCCGCAAATGATGAGGTTCCGGGAGCAAATAAAGCACATGATTTTTTGGAAAATCATCAAAATATTTAGAGGTTGCCCAAAGACCCCAAAGTTTTACCCATATGCTCATTTATTTATGCGCCTTTTTAAGTCACTTCTAGTGTTTATTAACCCATTGATACACAGCGTCCCCAAAATTAGAAATTGCATTGTCAATTGCGTTCTGATAATCCATATTTCTTACTTCAGTATACCAACAAATTAATTTCTTAATTCTAGATAGTTTTCTCTTAATTACTCGTCTTTCATGCATTTACGTAATGGTGGCCAAAAGCATCACAGTTCTCATAACGGTAAGTGTTATTAAATAATTCATATATTTCAAACGTTTTTTTTACTTAGCACTGTAATGGATGGTATTATGAATTGTTTGTAAGTATAATGACTTGTTTTACGGCAATATTTTTGTTTCCCAAAATAGTTATAAGGTTTAATTTTTATGCGTATAAAATTTTGGACGCTCTCTGCTTCAGCGTATTGCAATCATCTTTTTTCGCATCGTCTGAGTGAAATAGTGTAGTGTACCAGGGCCGTAACTAGGGTTTAGAAATTAGTGAGGTCCAGATTTTTTCGAGCGCGACGGGACGAGCAAAATTCAGACCAAAATGACATCTACAAACACAACCCAAGCTATACACAAAACACAAAACGCTCGACGCTCCCTCTTTTCAAGAAAAGCGGTAATATGCGTTCATACACGGAGAACGGTTCAGTCTCTTTTTTTTTAGGAAATAATTACCGAGGTCCGGACCTCGGTGACCTCATAGGTAGTTACGGCCATGAGTGTACCGTAGATTATTTAAAATTTATATAGGATTGGATATACTGTAAATGGTTATGTATGCATGATTTCGCAAAATTATTATAATTTTAATACTATTGTGTTCATGGGTTATCAGCCAATCATTGTTTAAACACAGATTACGGTTACAAAGAGGGTGGCTTATTTCTACACATTTTCCTGAGGTACTTTATCCATGAATGGGTTAAATTAACTTACCAATTTCACTGTTTTGTCTTATTCACAGATAACTGGTGAACGATGGCGGCATGTACAAGATCGAAGAAATCAATCTGGCTGTGGTCATCAAGGCCTACTATTGCCGGTCAGCAATTACCTTCAAGGGGTGATGTATTGAAGTACCTTTTCCATCTCCACAATGAAGAGAAAGAAATCCTTAGCTGAGTGTGTGTCCTCGACATCACAAGCCATCATTGAAATTGGGTGACAGAAGGTTTACCGACGAAACATCCGCACAACGTCAAGAAGCACGTCCGGAAATTGCATGACGAATGGCAGGGTTTGAAGAAGAGAATTTCGCGGAAAACGAAGACTAATTTGGACAACCAGGCTGCGTTCAGGTCAAGCTTAAACAACCTTTTCGACATTGGTCACCAAAATGCCCTAAATCTTATCAAATTCAGGAGGACAAGGACTTCCTCCTTGCTCAAAGATTGCCAAAAAAGTCGCAAGGGCCCAAGAAAGAACTGCTCAGGAATTGAAGCGGAAAGACAGGCATGTGCAGGAAATGGAAGAAATCTCTGCTACCGTTGTTATGGAAACCTCATCGTCAGCGTCATCAAGTGAGGAAACAAGCCGTACAATCTGTTCACCCTTCTAGATCTTCCGGTCGATTTCCTGCAAGAGGATCCATCAAACTGGGAAAACAACACCAGCTTTGGTTCAGCAAAAGATCAGGGTGGATTCCTTAAATGTAGTGAATGATGCAGCAGAGCGAGGCATAGCATTGATTCAAGAATTCACGAAGGCTGGAAGGACTCGGAACGAAGAGCAGATGCAGTTCATGATTCAAATCGTCGAAGAACATCGTAAAGTCTTGCCGACAGCCTCCAAAGCCACTTTGATGAAAAAAATGAACGCCAACACTCGAGGTGTCATGTACTTTAATCGTTAATTATGAATATACTCACACGATATATTTGTTCTGAATACTTATTGGAGATGTATATTGGAGATGCAATTTATCATTTAAACTGAGAATTAAAATTTCCATGCCCTATAAATTGAAAAAACCTATCAGCTGTGGGCAACCTCTAAATGTTGTTGGATTACAAAGAAATTTTGCCTGTTCTGTTTTCTCATGTATCCTCACAAAATAAAGGGTTCCGCTCCTTGCATTTTCATTTCGCATTTTCACCATATACCTTAAACACACCCTAAATATTTATATATATATATATATATATATATATATATACGCAGGAAGGAGGGGCCACCGACGAATGCTCGCAAAAACGCCCGCCCCATACAGTAAGAGCCAAAATCAAGGTCCAGAGTTTTTAAGATGCCGGGACACGCTGCGTTTGAAAGATTGGAAATCAAAGACGAGGGGAAAGATGGAGGATTGAGGAAGGTTGTTCCAGAGTTCACCGGTGAAGTAGATGAATGATAGAAAATACCGGTTAACCCTCGCATTAGAGAGTCGAAAGAAAAGGAATGAGAATGTGTAGAAACTCTGGTACTACGTGCTCTCCTTAAAGGAGGAAGCACGCAGTTAGAGAATTCAGAAGAGTAGTGTCCATTATAATAACGATAGTAAAGAGAGAGTGAGGCAACATTGCGGCGAACAGAGAGGGATTGAAGCCACACCTAATCTCTTAGCAGCTGCTTTAGAAAGAGTATACGTGATCTTTCGGGAAAGATCACGAGAAAAGGAAATGCCAAGAAACCAGAGAAGTACTGCCTCAAGGACTCCCAATTAGCAGTGCCAAAGTGATAAAGGTGTCTCCTCTTGGGAGGATCCAAAGGCCGAACTGGAGCAACAGGACAGGAAACAGATATAAGATTGTGGTCGGAGGAGCCCAACGAAAGAAAAAAGTTTGAGAGTAAGAAGAATGAGGAGTAGTGAGAAATAAATCCAGAAGTTGGGCTTATCTCCAAGGGGATCGAGGATAGCAGGAGGGTGCTGTACAATTTGCTCTAGGTCAGGGCTTCCCAACCTTTATCATGTGCGACCCTGAATATCATGTTCACACAATTCATGACCTCAAACACTGGTCAAAAGAGTTCAACAAACTCCCCAAAAGTTTTACACACACACACACACACACACACATTTTATATATACATATATATATTATATATATATATATATATATATATATACTAATAATCACAGCGTTTATTATAATCGCAGGAAGGGCCCGGATTTCAGTTGTTATATGCAGCTACATTCATAACTGATAAAGGTCTTGTTGGACGGCAGTAGGAAGAGAATTGAAAATAAAATTATCAGATGCTCTAGGTCATTCAGGAGAGAGAAATTATAAGCTAATTCACCAGGGATGTCGATGAAATGTGAGGAAAGCCAAAAGGTGGTGCTAAACACTAAAATCTCCTAAAATTTAGATATTTCAACCAAAGAAGAGTGGGGTAGAATGTATTTAACTTTGGAAGCGAGGTGGTTAGAGTGTTCTGAATAGTCAGTAGAATTAGGAGAAAGGTACACAGCGCAGGTGTATTTAGTTTGAAATTGGCAAGTATTCACGAGAGCATTATTATTATAAGTGGTGTACTAATCGGCATCAGCACCGGCAGAATCGGCCATTTTTTGGGCATCAGCAGTCAGCACCATCAGAATCGGCCATTTTCGGGGCATCGGCATCGGCCAAATTTAACCGATTCTTTGAAAATTTAAAATCTTCATTACAAAATCTATATTTATAGAAATTGAACAGACAAAAACCACTATTTATGACAATTTATACTCACTTCAAAGTGTAATTATATAAAAATATTTTACATTCACGATAACTTAGTAAGTTGCCCATAAATTTACATTTTCTAACTAACTAATCTCTAAATATTATAACCTATTTAATCTCGTACTCTATATTAATAATAATTCTAAACATATATTAAGTTGTACTTTATAATTTATATATTAAACCATCTTATTATGTTGACTTTATTCTACGTATATTAATAATTTTATAAAACCAAATTATATACTGTATTTTTTTTTATTCAAATTGGCCACCAGGAACTGGAAATTTTAATGAAATTATTTTGTTGTTGACATTGTTGAAGAAATAAAATACCTTCAACATAAGGAAAAGCAATTATTTTAAATATTGGTATTCAATTTATGAAACAAAAAAAAACATTATTTTAGCATTTTACCGAGTAATAAAACATTTTATTATTTTAGCTACGGTAGGACCTGTACAGGGTGTTTATAAAGTCCCTATTTACGTGAAAAACGTAGCAAAAAGGGTAAAATTCAAAACGCTATAATAGAAGGCATACATTTAATGAATACCAAGCATATGATTCTACCTACATGCATGAGCACCATCATTATCTCTACAGAGTTCGAATCTGTCAGCGGCATTACGGAACATATTTTGGAGCATAACAGCGGTTATTTTTGTAACTGCTGTTACGATACGAGCACGTAAATATCCCAGCTTCATTTAGATGGTATTTTAAACACCGTCGTCTTTTAACAAGATGGGGCACCTTGTCATTACGCAAACATTATTCGGGAGTACCTAAATGAACGATTTCCAAATCGGTGGATCGGACGTGGAGGCAAAAGGCCCTGGGTAGCTCGATCTCCTGACTTAACGCCCTTGGATTTCTTTGCATGGGGCTTTATCAAATCAAACGTTTATCAAACGAGGGTTACAGATATGAAAGATTTACGTGCTCGTATCGCAACAGCAGTTACAAAAATAACCCCCGTCATGCTCCAAAATGTGTTCCGCAATGCCGCTGACAGATTCGAACTCTGTAGATATACTGATGGTGCTCATGTAGAATCATATGCTTAGTATTCATTAAATGTATGCCTTCTATTATAGTGTTATTGAATTTACCCGTTTTGCTACGTTTTCGTTTTCACTGAAATAGATAGGGACTTTATAAACGCCCTTCACATTATAAACACATTTCACAGCCAACATTGATGGTTGCAAAGAACTCAACTACTGAGAAAGACTACGTAAACTAAATCTGTACTCCCTGGAAAGAAGGAGAGAGAAGTACATCATAATCTACATATGGAAAATGATCGAAAAATTGGTACCAAACCTCAAACTAAACCCAATTACCATTCAAACACTGGAAAATAGGAAAGGCAAAAGTGTAGTGTTCTCAAATTAAAGGCCCGACAAGGAACCTCCTCAACACTGATGGGAAATAGCTTGATTGTCAGGGGACCAACACTTCTTAACCAGCCTCCAAAGGACCTCAAACGTTACAGGGGTCAAAGTTGAAGTCTTCAAGAGGAGACTAGATGCCTGGCTCAGGACGGTACCAGATGAGCCGGGTGTACCTGGCTATGTACGGTGGAGAGCGCAAGAAAGCAACTCGCTCCTCCACCAAGCCAGACCTAGAGGCGGGGCTACCAGTGTGACCTTCATGGAGAGAGAGAGAGAGAGAAAGAGAGACTAAAATCCATGGAATATTATACTCCAAATGGACAGGAAATTAAGAGAAATTGTAGAGCAAAAGATTTAGGAGTTATAATGACTGATGATGCGAAATTTTAAACACAAAATAAGATAGCAGTAAACAGAGCAAAAACAATAACGGTGCAGATATTGAGAACCTTTAAACGAAGGGATAGGAATATAATGATTCCTCTACTGAAAACACTGATCATACCCAAATTGGAATAATGCTCGGTCCTAACATCCTCATATAAAAAAAATACATTAGACAGCTGGAAGGGATTCAGAGAAGCTTCACAGCCAAAATCAACGGGTGCAAAGAACTAAATTACTGGGAAAGGTTACGCGAACTAAATCTATATTCACTGGAAAGAAGAGAGATACACCATTATTTACACTTGAAAATAATGAAGAAACTAGTCCCTAATCTTACTCTGAACCCTATAACTCCCCAAACAACGGTGGAAAGTAGAAAAGGAAGACGGTGTCGTGTTCCCAAATTAAAGGCGAGACAGGGAACATCCTTAACCCTGAAAGAAAATAGTTTTGTTGTGAGAGGCCCAAAACTGTTTAATCAGCTGCCCAAAGACCTAAGGAACACGAGTGGTGTTGCAGTGGACATCTTCAAAAGAAGATTAGACGCCTGGCTCAGAACAATCCCCGATGTGAGGTGGAGACTGGAGAGTACAAGAAACCAACTCACTACTTCACCAGGCCAACTCGAGAGGAGGGGCGACAAGCTTGGCCTTCGTGAAATGAGGAATCATCGCGCGGAACCTTTGAATATATATATATATATATATATATATATATATATATATATATATATATACACACATTTAACTGCAAACACGCAGTATAATTAACGTAAAGAACGACGCTTGTATAGGAGATATTCCGCGCAAGACGAGAGAGAGAGAACGAAACAAATGGGGGTTACCTCATTTTTTCATTTGTTTCGTTCTCTCTCTCTCGTCTTGCGCGGAATATCTCCTATACAAGCGTCGTTCTTTACGTATATATATATATATATATATATATATATATATATATATATATATATATATATATATCACCACTTTGTGCAAGTTCGAACGACGGTTCAGGATCGACCTGCAGTCGACCCCTCTGCAGCATCTCGCCTCATTTGCGATTTGGTGAAGGAGGGAATTGCTGTCTGATCTTCTCCTGCCGCCGTAGCCAGCCACGCATGGCTAGTCATGAACTTTGCACAGGAATCTGTCTAGCTGGTTCTTGAAGTTCATTATCTGTGTTCAGCAAAGTTTTTGAAAAAATTGTAAAAAGTAGAATGCAGCGATATTTAGAATCCTACAATTTATTATCTCCAAATCAATATGGCTTCCGTAATAATAAAAAACAACGGAAATGACTATTTTAAATCTTATGGAAATTGCAAATATAGCTAGAGAGAACAAAAAAACAATGATATTAATATTTATGGATTTGAGTAAGGCCTTTGATGTAATAGACCATAATATTCTACTTAATAAATTATATGGTTACGATTTTAGAGGAGCAAAAAAGTTATTTGTCCAATAGCTATCTTTGTATCAGTAAACAAGTTTTGCTCAACTAAAGCGCTTGTCCAACATGGTGTGCCACAGGGCTCACAGTTCTGGGTCCACTGTTATTTTTATTATATATAAATGACCTTCCACGTTCATCTGATATACTGAACTTCATAATGTTTGTAGATGATACAACTCTCTTTTTCTTGCAAAGATGTTAATTCAGCTAAGAATATATTTAATTCAGAATTATCAGTGTAATGAAATTGTTGACCACCAATAAACTCTTCCTAAATACCAGTAAAACAAATTTCATGATTTTTACTAATAAGAGAAATGTATATCTTGATGAACTTAATGTTAATAAAATCGCTATAAAGGAGTGTACTGTAACAAAATTTCTTGGTGTAATGCTAGATAAGAATTTGCATTGGAGTGATCATGTAAATTATATCGCGAAAAAGATTTCAAGGGGCGTTGCTATAATGTTTAAACTTAGAAATGTAGTCCCTAAACAAGTTTTATTGACTCTTTATCATACTCTTGTTCTTCCTTATATAACGTACTGCACCCTTGTTTGGAGAAACTCTGCTAACAACCCATTAAACGCATTTGTCATTATTATCTGATGCTGATTCCCTTGATCACACTAGTGCATTATTTAAAGAGCTAAACCTACTAAAGCTCAATGATATAACCAAACTGGGACATTTTATTTACAAGTTTAAGAACAAAATCATTAATTTACAATGGATAAATAGATATTTTATAACTCATCAAGAAATCCACTCGTATCAGACCAGAAATAGATCAAAGCATGTTATACCTCAATTTAGATTGTCTTCTCAAAAACTACCCATTTTCATTGGATTGAAACTATGGAATGACTTAAATGCCGATAAAAAAATTATTGTGAATGTAAATTTGTTTAAAGCCAAGTTGAAACCCCGATTAATAATGGCATACTAACAAAAATCTAGGATTAATGTCCATTACTATTGTTTACTAATTATTAAAAACACATTTCTTGGGATTGTTCAGTTATCTCTCATGTATAATATTGGTTTTTTTGTATGGTATTGGTACAGTGCCTTCAATGATGACCTTGTATTTGTCATGTCAGTAGTGATAATTTAAGATTAATACACGTTTTAACTATTAATAACACTTATTTACTTATTTATTTATTTATTATTAATTAATAACAACTAGCTATTTATTTTTAATAAGAACCCAGTAAAGCCTAAAGCTTAAGGGCCAAATTAAATAAAATAAATAGTCGAGCTTCACAATTATTCACGTCATTGTAAATTGAAACGAATGTATATTTTATTATTAATAAAGGTTATTCAATTCAATTCAAAAATTTCAGGTCGATGTGCTGGAGATTCCTTACTTCTCGGTAGGGCATTGAAAAGCTTTGGGCCTCCTATTCTAAGGGAATTTTCCATCCTCATTTTCATGGACCCCTGTCCCACAGCAGCTGGGACTGTACAAAATCTGCCTCCTCTCATATTCCATTTTGTTTCTATTTCATTTCTAAGGTTAGGGACAAAAGTATTTTCCATATGTATATTATTGTGTAGTGCTCTCGCCTTCTTTCGAGAGAGTAGAGTTTCAGGAATTGTAGTCGAGACCAGTAGTCTTCACCTTCCGTTTCTTTTACCTTTGACATAAAAGTCCTTTGTATAGCTTCAATGTTCGCAGTGTCTCGTTTTCTGTTTGGGCTCGAGTACTGAGCAATACTCAATTATTGGTAGCAATTATTTGAGAATGATTTTTGCTTTTCTGCTGCGGAAGCTCCTCCAGATGATTCCCATTATTTTTCTAGCCGTTGTAATTTTGATGATGTAGGGCTCTCTGAATTCTGTATCCGACGACATTACTACTCCCAGATCCGACTTGTAGATTTGGTGTTATCTGTTTGTCTTGCAGAGTTTTCTATCTTTTATTCTGCAGCGCCTTGCTATTACCATATCTTAGAAGTTGGAATTTTTCTTCGTTGAACTTTATATTGTTGTCTTCTGCCCACTGGAATAATGTTTCAATGTCGTTTTGTAGTTTTCTTAGGTCACCTTCGTTCAATATTTCCTTACATATCTTTGTGTCATCTGCGAAACATGATACAATACTGTCCTTAATATCTGCATCAATATCTGCAATCATTATTTATGAACAGCAAGGGAGCTAATACTGTCCCTTGTGGGACAGAGCTCACGACACTACCGATTTAACTCCTTTTACCACCACTCTCTGTGTTCTTTGCGTCAAGAAATTAAATATCCATCTTCCTAGCTTTCCAGTAATTCCTGTATTCTTAAGTTTGTGTGCTATGATTCCATGGTAACATTTATCGAAGGCTTTAGCAAAGTCAGTATATATTACATCTATGTTTTGTCCTCGACACAATGTTTCCAATATTTTCTCCTGGTAGTCTAGTAGCTGTGATAGGCATGATCTTTCAGCCCTGAAGCCATATTGATTTGGTTTGTACAAGTCTCTTTCTTGTAGGTAGTAGGTAGTTTTGCCTCTAATTATACGTTCAAAACACTTTACAAGATGTGAGGTGAGAGCCACTGGCCGATAATTCTTGGGCATTGCTCTGTTACCACCTTTAAATAGGGGGGCAATGTTCGCGTTCTTTAAGGGGAGTGGAATTTGTCCTGTACCGAGTGATTTCCTCCATAGTAAGTATAGCGGTTTGGCAATACTCTCTTACATTTCTTCAGAAACGTGGCACGCCATATGTCTGGCCCTGGCGCTGAATTGTCTCGCATCTGTGATAAGGCCGTAATTACATCTCCTTCGTGAACTCGAAGTCCATTAATTGGTTTGTGCAGGAATTTGTTCTTGGTTGATTTGTATCTATATCGAAAAATTCGTCTGGGTTTTCCACTTCCATCTCGGACTTAGGGGTGCTAAACAGAGTTAAATTGTTTCAATAAGCAGTTCACTTATTTCTTTCGGGTCATGTGTGTATTCGGCCTCCCCGTCTATCAACGGACAATACTCTTCTTACACTGCATTTTCCTTTTTGCAAACGTGTAGAAGTATTTTGGGTTATTTTTTATGTTTTCTGCTACCTTGTTTTCCTCCTCGTTTGTCTTATGTATGAATGTTTGCTTTAGGTCCATTTCTATTTCGCCAAGTTTCCTCTCTAGTTTGAGTCTCTCTGCATCAGTTCTGCATCTGTGGAGATGTTTTACGGTTTGTCTTCGTTGCCTGAATGGTGTCCTGATTTTCCTCTCGAGCTTGCTACATTTTCTTTCCAGTCTCTCTCTGTTTCAGTATTATAGGTTTGGTTTCAGTCTCTCTCTGTTTCAGTATTATAGGTTTGGTTTCAGTCTCCATTATTCATAGTATTTCTTGTGGAGTCTTCTCGTGAAGTAGCAATTCCCAATTTACCTCCTTTAAATCTTTATTTACGTTTCCCCAATTTACTTTCTTTGAATTTATGTTTAAGCCCTCAAATATTCCTCCTGACTCTCTAGGATGCGTTTTCGGACATCTAGGTGCTAACTTCAATTGTATATCGATGAGGTTATGGTCGGAGAACTTTGTGTGCGTTACTTTTTTATTTATTATTATCTCGTTATTTATCAAGATTAAATCCAAAACGTTCTCTTTTCACGTGGCTTCACAGATTTCCTCGGTAAGGGCGTAATGTTCCATAATATCTAACAGCATTATTGCTTGGGTCCTATCATCTTTTGTAACGCTGCCATGAAACTTCGACATATATAACTTCGTCATTTTTCTTCTATGTTATGAATGGGAAATTAAAATCTCCGAAAATTAGAAAACATTAAAATTACTTGAAACTGCAACAACAAATATTCTATTTCATTTGTAGCAAATTGGAATTAACTTTTTGTGGTGTTTGGTGGTCTGTAGATGTTCATAATGGTTAGGTTCAGTTCTTTTACTTTTAATATAATAACTTCGACTGTGTTGTTTGATTTGTTTACCTTCACTTCAAATGTGTGTGTGTTTTTCAGGCAGATGCAACACCCTCCCCCTCGTCTAACCACGCTATCTGCTCTGTGTGTTGTAGTCCAGCAATGCTAATTCAGTATCCTCGATGCAGTTTTCACAGCCTTTTTCGCATTTATACAAGTGTGTTTCTGTTAGGCATATAATATCTCTGCTGGATTCGGTAGCTAAATTCTGTAAGTATTGTAATTTGCAGCCAGCATGGTCCGTGTAGAGGCCTCGAATATTTGTATATAAAACATTTATTGGGTTTCTACTTTCCGTGTTCAGTTTTCCTATATAGTGGTCGTTTCCAGGTCGATGTCGGTTCCCGTTTGGTGTTATTGGCTTCACCGCTGCATTTGAGAGAATTGGGGTTGCGGCACTTGATACCACTATGGTTGTTGTATTGAGGGGCGATGTATGTAATGGTGTGGGGAATATACCTGCGGAGCCCTGTCCTTTCTTGTCAGCAGGGCAAGCTGTGCTTTTATCGTTCTCATTTCCTCTAAAAAATGTTTCCTTGCTCTTGCGCATATATATATATATATATATATATAATATATATATATATAATGAATAAAACTACGATGGAAGGAAACACCATTCTGTGTTTCCTTTCTTCGTGGTTTTATTCATCAAATATTTTTCACGTGTTACTTTCGTGAAATAATTTTCATTATACAGGGCGTCCCAAAAAATGTATACACACTTTAACAGCTGATAGCTCAATTGATGTTCTTTCTTTCCAAGTTAAACACCATTAGAATTAATAATGGCAGTCAGACTAAGCTTTGAACAAAGGAATTCATTCTAAAATGCTACTGGAAGTGTGAAAACGCAGTTGAAGTGCAAAGACAGTTTAGGAGGAGTTTCAAACAGATCCACCAACGCGACTTACCATCACTCGAATTAGAGATAAGTTTGAAGCCGATGGAACTGTTCGAATGTCCACAAGAAGCGTTCCGAAGACCACGGACATCGACAAGCCCCACAAAGCAAGAAAGAGTACTGGAAACGTATCACCAAAGTCCAAGAAAATCTGTGCGGCAAGCGAGTTGTGAGGTAGGAATTTCAGAATCGTCTGTCCAACGCATTTTGAAGCGCGGTCAATGGAAAAGTTACATTCCAAGATTAGTCCATGCTATAATGAAGATGATGATGATCGGACCGAAGAGTGGAGTATTGCGAGTGGTACTTGGCACGATGTGGATGTGGATTGACGAAGGGGTTTCGTAGTAGAATACCCTCCGCGTTCACCAGACCTCACACCACTAGACTTTTTTTTATGGGATACTTAAAAGACAAAGTCTACGCTATAAAACCTGCAACAGTCGCTGAATTGAGAGCAGCCATTGAACGAGAATGCACACAATACCAAACGAAATGTTTCGTGATGTTTGCGATTCCATTGCTTCGCGTTATCAGCAGTGCCTGGACCAGAACGGACGTCAGTTTGAAAACAGGCGTTGACAAAACAATTAAATAAGTCTGTAGATTCTATTACATTTTGAAAATGAAATGTATTTTAATAAACACTGCCTTTATAAGTATTTAAAGTGTGTATACATTTTTTGGGACGCCCGTATATACACTATATGATCAAAAGTATTCGGACACCCCGGAAAATCCGCATTTCTGCAAATATCCCACTTCGCTGAAGGTATGCTGGGAAAAAGCGTGGCGAAACTATATGCTGAGGTGTCTGTTAAGTTATCAGTACTGTTGTGAAGCCATGCCGCGCGGACGTGAACTCTCCGAGTTCCAACGTGGACTCGTCATCGGATGTTATTTAAGTAACGTTTCTATACGAAACATTGCAGCCAAAGGATATACCAAAGTCGACTGTAGCGGATGTTATCATGAGATGGAAGCACGACAGTGCAACTAACGCGAAAAAAACGTTCCGGACGACCACGCAAACTGACGGAACGTGATAGAAGTAGTCTGGTACGAAATGTCAAGAAGTCCCGCACGTCCTCTGCCGCTTCATCGCTGAGGAGGTAGGAAGAGCATCCGGTACCTCCGTTAGTACTGTAACTATCCGCAGAGAGATGCACAGACTCGGTTATTATGGTAGAGCAGCTGTACACAAGCCACTGATTAAAAAGTTAATGCCACGGTCGTTTGGCCTGGTGTGTCTCCCGTCGTTCCTGGACCGTGGAGGACTGGAAAACTGTTCTTTGGAGCGACGAGTCGCGGTATTCACTCTTCCAGTCTGATGGGCGTGTTTGGGTGTGGCGACAGCCCGGAGAACGGCTTCTTCCTGACTGTGTAGTCCAACGGTGAAGTTCGGTGGAGGGTCCATCATGGTATGGGGTTGTTTTTCCTGGCTAGGGCTCGGCCCGTTGGTTGTTATACCCACTACCATGAACGCTGACGTTTATCTCGACGTTCTGGACAATTCGGCCCTCCCTACACTGTGGCAATACTACGGAGATGGCCATGTTTGTTTCAACAGGATCGAGCTCCCTGCCATACTGCAAGGCGTGTGCAGGACTGGTTTCGTGAAAATAAGGTGGATTTGTTAGACCTGCCTGCTGAGAGCCCGATCTCAACCCAATCGAGCACATGGGACGAACTGGAGCGACGGATACGAAACCGCACACCACGCCCGGCTTCACTTGCATATCTTGCATCAGCTCTGCAAGAGGAATGGCGAGCCATTCCTGCACAGACTTACCGAAAAACTGGTGGAAAGTATGCCTCGACGTGTTGACTGTAATAAAGCAAAGGTGGACCTACTGGTTACTAAATGCCATAATAAAACCATTTTTCCCAAAACCATGCGGTGTCCGAATACTTTTGATCATATAGTATATAATATATAGGGAGAAAATAAACTTGCGGTACATCCTGAAGAATCATGCACCAAGACTGATAAGTGGGGGGATATCTGCAATACAAACTAACGAAAACTGCAGTAAATTGAATACAAATATCGAGGTTCTTTGGATTAGACGAACACAGAGCACTGTTGCTTTCAGTGGTGATGAACCACGTACGAAAACTTCGTCAGTACTTTCACTCCCTATTTGCTTGGCAATGCTCATGTGAACTGCTCGTACCCTGAAATGGACGTATGTGTGGAATGGTGCTCTGTGTAAAAAGATTTTTAACTCTTCATACTTCACATAAACTATGAATGCATCAATGAATAATAATAATAATAATAATAAATATATTATATATATATATATAATATATATATAATATATATATATATTATATATATATATATATATAGGGTGAACCAAATGTAGGTGGACAGTAAATGATAACGTTTATTTTGAGAATACATATTTAATTTTTTTGTATACTATAATACAAAATAAAATTTAAATAAATTTAGTTATAATATTTAATATAATATAACACAAACACCATAGTTATAATGAACACCATAGTTATAATATAATATAACACAAACCGTATTCAACCTACTGTCCACCTACTTTTGGTTCACCGTGTATATTAGGCCGATTGAATTTCTGGGAGCAGATCGGACACTATGTGGGGCTTATGAATTGGGGTCCTAACCAACATACTCCAAAAGAAAGTTTATGCTCCCCCCCGTACCACTAGCATACTCCCTCCTATTTTTGGCTCCGCCCCAAAAATGAAACAGTCTCATAAATGAAAATGAGACCATTTAGAGCATCTTCTCATAGAGATGACCCCCCCCCCCCCCCCTAGAATTGCATAATATATATCGTGTGCAATTTTCAGGCAATTACCTCAAAATTTGGATTTCTCAAAATTTTCACCACGCGTATTTTCTCAAAGTATTTGCTATATCAGAAATTAATTACACAAACATCGTTTATGTGTAATCAATTTACTGAGCTGTGTGTTGAATTTCAAATTCAATACCAATAAATTCCATGTTCTAATTATCATATATTTTTACAGGAATTATAAGAATTTATGCTCTTTAGATTTACTTATGATCCATGCATGATTCTAAAAAGCTGGATTTTTAATTTTTTGAAAAGGTTGAAAAAATGCAACCAGAAACAATCTTCGAATGCAGCTTTTGGTTTTGCCACTGAATTCCGCCAATCAATTATTCCTACAAAGGCAGACGTTGTCAGACACTTTTCTTCATTCAAAAGAGAAAAATCAAGTCAAGGGGATCAGCAACTGCGAACGATTGCTATAATATAGTTACCAAAGGTCTTCAAGATATTTGGGCCATGTTCTCTTTCCTGTCATTCAAGAAAGATCTATTTCTCTGCAGTGGAAAGATTAATCAGATCAGCTCTTTCCTTGAACGAGGTTCCTCTACGTCAAAGGAATGAAAATTTTGCTAAAAAACTTGCTTCATATGATGAAATGTTTGACATTTGTACTTGCAAATGTTATGATAAAGGAATAAAAAGGCCGTTTTGTCGATGCGAGGTAAAAATCCCAATGGTAGAGTGGGAGTCATTTGTAGGCCAAAAGCAAAGAATAAATCAATTAGGGCCATTTGATCGTGAAGCTGCCGCTGTCCAGAGACTTAGGGCCATTTGATCGTGAAGCTGCCGCTGTCCAGAGACGATCCCTCTCAAGAGCAAGAGAAGAACAAGAGGGCAACAAAGGTCACAAGTGGAAATGGCAGAGGCTATGGAAGTTGTACCATCTTCTTCAGTAGATGACTTAGCGAAGATATAGAAGACAGTGACAATGAGCTAGAATTCGTGCCCGATGTGGAATTGATTGAAAATGATCAAAAATAGGTATTCATACAATGAATTACCATTGGTGGCAGACCGTTACCGTGTGAATTCGAGAGCTACAGCAGCTATTGTTAATGCTGCATTGAAAGATATGGAATAATCGATCAATCTAACATGCTTGATAGGAAGAAAATAGAGAGAATTCGTGTAGGCAAGAAAAATATTGTAGATCTAGATGTGAAAATGTGAATATTGACTGTGTAGGGTTTGATGGAAGAAAGGATGATACGTTAACCAAGCATGGAAAAGAGAAAGAACATTATGTGCTGATCAAAGACCTGGAGGTATCTATGTAGACCATCTCTCCCTGACGCAGGAAATGCTCGGTGTATAGCTGATGAAATTATAACGTTCTTAATTGATTCAGCGAGCATCGACAGTCTCAATGCTCTGCTATGCGACGGTACTGCTGTCAACACTGGTAGAATTGCTGGTACCATAAAATTGATTGAAGTTTTTTTGCATAGATCAGTTCAATGGCTCGTGTCTCTTTTACACATGAATGAACTCCCCTTCAGACACTATTTGAAACCATAGACGGAAAAAAATCAGGGCCAAATACCTTTAAAGGTTCAATTGGAGCCAAATGAAATGTGATTTAACCATTTTAGGACTTAGTGGCATTTTCACCAGTTCAGGGCAACGTCCAAGATATACCACCGAATGTCGTGAAAGAGTTGAGCAGTGATCAAAAGTATCTATGATATGTGCCTAGCAGTGCAATCTGGATGGGTATCTGAAAGTCTAGCCCGCAGGTCTCCAGGTGCCATTCATCATGCTCGCTGGATTACCCGAGCAAACCGGATTCTTCGTTTATATGTATCGACTTTGCATCCCGAACAAAATCTGAAAGAACTGGTAACCATCGTCATGAAATCATATGCTCCTGGAAGGTTTTCATATCAAATCCCATCCTAAAGCTACTGACGGAGCACGGAATTTTTTCATTTGATTATCTTGATGCGAGGATTGGAAGAAAAACATCGCATTATTATGGAACCGGTGTTCCGTAATAATGCCTATTTTGCCAATCCCGAAGCTATCCTACTGTCAATGCTTACTGATAGCAGACAACATGTCAGAGAAGATGCTCTTCAGAAGATACTTCTCAGTCGGACACGTTTCAGTGGCACACGAAATTTTGAGCTTCCTAAATCTCTAAATTTCGATTCCAAACACTACTATGAGATGATTGACTGGAGAAAGGAAGCTATCAATCCTCCACCTTTGATAAGGAATTTCAGCAATGAAGAGCTACTGCATACAAGAACAGAACCCTTGAAAATTGCTGCCTTTTCATGCCAGTCAAAGCGTGGAAAGTGCAGTGAACTTAGTGACAAAAGCATCAGAACAAAGGATTGGCTACGGCAATCGGCACAAATTTATCCTCAATCAACTGGAATCAAGAAAAAGACTGCCACAATTTGAATGGAAAAGCCAATGGGGCCAAGGCACATCCACAAGTAATTAGTGAATTGTGAAGGTAATTTTTAAATTAAGTTTTGTTTTAACTTCAAAGCTGTTTTGTGTAATAAATGGTACATTAGACTAATTGTCTTCTTTTCAGACAAATATACTAGGCCTATATGAGGTTTATGAATTGGTCTCCTAGGCAATCAGTACTCCAAACTAAAGTTTATGCCACCCTTTTCTATATACTGATAACACTTTTTGGGGATCCGGCAATTTTTCAAGGATTTGAAATTTCTTGGATAATTGCATGAAAATTGCACATAAGGTATATTATGCAATTTTAAGGGGGGTCATCTCTATAAAAAAAAAATGCTCTAAATGATCTCCATTTTGATTTATGATACTATTTTTAATTTGGGGGCGGAGCCAAAAATAAGAGGGAGTATGCTAGTGGTACGGAGGGGAGCATAAACTTTCTTTTGGAGTATGTTGGTCAGGATATCATTTCATAAACCCCACATAGTGCCCATCTAAAAAAAATCATTTTGACTAGATTTCGACCCGGCCTAATATATATATATAAACTAGGGATTTCATGTAAGGTTAAGTCGTGATATTTTCGTTAAAACTAACGAATATATCACAACTTAACCTAACCAGTCGTCAAAGGCGTACAGTTGACCTAACTGGGGATTCAATTAACCGGGCATTGAATAATTTTCCCGTAGGTTTAACAAAAATATCACGACTTAACCTTATATGAAACCCCTGAACATTTTAGGGATTTCATGAAATCTCTAGTTACACAGATTCCCTGTAACATATACATATATAAAACGATTAACAACACGAACGCGACAAGAAAAAAGGAAAAACGATGAATAGAAATAGAACTTGTATGCAGTCTGGAGACAAAAGTTTGCCTCGAAACCAAATTTCTAAAAATCATAGAAAGAAACATTTATCAGTAATTTTTTTACTATTACTGTCACCAAATAGACATAAAATATTAAAAGGAAAGCAATATTACCAATTAGTATTTTCTTACGCTTTTTGAAAATTTCAGGTTTCTAGGCGTACTTTTCCCGAAACTGCGGAGAAAACGAGTGAACTCTGATAACGATAAAGTAAACAAAATAAGTATAATTATTAAAAATACATGTCTGTAGACGGAAGGTTTGTTATTGCAAATACTTGTGATTTTTGGTTCACTTTGTGCGGAGCAAGCCTGATGATGTATGAATGTAACTGATTGATACAAGATGATTTGCGTTTCCTTAGGAAGGAAACGCGAACTTATGGTACATCTTGCTCCTGAATAATAACGCGCGTGGACCGATAATAATTGTGCCTGAAATAATGTACCCGAAATACATTGCGCGAAAATGGATATGGATTTGGATTTGGATGTTTTGAACTGGAATAACACGGAGCACTGTTGCTTTTAATGGTCAGTGAACCCAGTACAGAGGCTTCATCAGTACACTGAACAACCCACCCCCGGCCCTGTTTGCTTGGCAGTGCTGCTGCGAGCCGCTCGTACCCTGAAATGGATATATGGGCAGAATGATGCTTTACGTGGAAAGATGTTTAGTTTAACTCATCTGAATTACACTTACACTGTAATTACGAATGTCTTAAAGATTGCTTGAAAACATGAGGGGTCCCGCGTCTTACGGTACCTAAGCGCCAAAATTAAAATTCGCCAGAAATCACCTCCAAAGTTCAGCAATATTCTCACAATAGTATCTCTGTTATTAACTTAGCTAGAACGTTCATATTTGGCTAAATTAGAGTTCTAAGTATGCTAATGAAGATGTTGAGTTTTCGGAATAGATTTTCATATTTTATGTATATTTTTTTAAATTTTCTTATTATGCCGAACTTTGGGTGAACTTTTGGCTGGCGATAGAGGTGAAAAAAGTAGTTCGTTTCATAAGATTTTCAACCATACTTCTAGTGTTGTAAGGTCATTATAACCCAAACCACGCGATAGAGGAAGGGTGAAAATAGCGATATCTATCAAAAACACGTTTTCGCCTGTGAGGGCGCTTAGGTATCTTAAGACGCGCGACCCCTCATATAATATATTCAAAGTTATTTTTAGATTGGTGCATTAAACGTTTCATTATATACGAGGTTAGATGTGCTAAGAGGTAAGGTGTGCTGTACCGGCTCCGCAATTTCTTCACCCCCACTCAGTTGCTCTCTGTACAGGGGTTTTGTCCGCCCCTGAATTACGCTTCTCACGTGTTGGGTAGCTCAACCCACGCAGCTCTACTTGACTGGATAGAATCAAAAGCTTTTCGTCTCATCAGTTCCCCCCCCCCTCTCTCCTCTCTCTCTCTCTCTCTCTCTTCGCCACAATGTTGCCCACTCTCTCTCTCTCTCTCTCCACTATTTCACTATCGCTATTATAATGAACATTGATCTTCTGAACTCTCTGCTTGCCTCTTCCTGTAAGGAGAGCATGCAGTAACCGGACTTTCAACACATTCTCATTCCTTCTGTCCAACTCTCTAACGCAAGGATTAATTGGTACTCTCATCATTCATCTACTTAAACGGTCAACTCTGGAACAACCTTCCTCAATCCATCTTTTCCCCCGTCTATGACCTCCAATCTTTCAAATGAAGTGTGTTCAGCCGTTTCGAAAATTTTGGACCTTGATTTCGGCTCTCTTCTTCACCTTCTACTGGGGGTTAGAGGGAGCGTTTCTGCAGGCGTTCGCCCTTGGCCCCTCCTTCTTGCATTATATATACAGGGCGTCCCAAAAAAATGTATACACACTTTAAATAATTATAAAGGCAGTGTTTATTAAAATACATTTCATTTTCAAAATGTAATAGAATCTACCGACATTATTTAATTGTTTTGTCAACGCCTGTTTTCAAACTGACGTCCGTTCTGGTCCAGGCACTGCTGATAACGCGAAGCAATGGAATCGCAAACATCACGAAACATTTCGTTTGGTATTTGTGTGCATTCTCGTTCAATGGCTGCTCTCAATTCAGCGACTGTTGCAGGTTTTATAGCGTAGACTTTGCCTTTTAAGTATCCCCATAAAAAAAAGTCTAGTGGTGTGAGGTCTGGTGAACGCGGAGGGTATTCTACGAAACCCCTTCGTCCAATCCACATCCACATCGTGCCAAGTACCACTCGCAATACTCCACTCTTTGGTCCGGATCATCTTCATTAATAGCATGGACTAATCTTGGAATGTAACTTTTCCATTGACAGCGCTTCAAAATGCGTTGGACAGACGATTCTGAAATTCCTACCTCACGACTCGCTTGCCGCACAGATTTTCTTGGACTTTGGTGATACGTTTCCAGTACTCTTTCTTGCTTTGTGGGCTTGTCGATGTCCGTGGTCTTCCGGAACGCTTCTTGTGGACATTCTGAACAGTTCCATCGGCTTCAACTTATCTCTAATTCGAGTGATGGTAAGTCGCGTTGGTGGATCTGTTTGAAACTCCCTCCTAAACTGTCTTTGCACTTCAACTACGTTTTCACACTTCCAGTAGCATTTTAGAATGAATTTCCTTTGTTCAAAGCTTAGTCTGACTGTCATTATTAATTCTAATGGGTTTAACTTGGAAAGAAAGAAACATCAATTGAGCTATCAGCTGTTAAAGTGTGTATACATTTTTTTGAGACACCCTGTATATTGGCTAATTGACGGTACGGCCTATAATAAATGTAATCGGGTTAATTAGAGAATTGTTTGCTTGACTGAGTCACTATCTGATCTTTCAACCAGAACAATGTCATAAATAAATGATGATTGATAAGCGTCGTTGATTTTTCCTTAATTAAACAAACAAACAAACAAACAAACAAATGATAAATATTACAAATAACAGTTACAATGGAGCGAATGCAAATGTAGAGAATAAACGAGATTGAACTGAATGATTAATTTATTATATCGTGAGGCAACTTTTTGATGAAATACAAAAGACTACGCAACCGAGTTTATTGTTAATTAAGTTAATGAATGACACGAGACCAAATATGGTCGTTACATAATGGAAGCTATATGTCGCTGAAGTTAGCAAGTTGAGCGGGATGCCTCGAGGGTATGTTGTGACGTCATCTTCTCCCGAAGTGTGGAGAAAAAAGCGCGCGAAAAAATGCTTGTTTGTAGATGTCGCCGACGAAAAACTCGAAGTGTGTTGTGTTGCTAAAGAAATGCTTCAGGGCGAAGGACCTGCTAGTTCAGCTATATATAATATATATATATATATATGTAAAGAACGACGCTTGTGTAGAAGAGCGTTCCGCACAAGATGAGGAGGAACGCTCTTCTACACAAGCGTCGTTTTTTACATTAATTATATTGTGTGTTGTTTGCAGTTAAAATGTATATATGTACGGCATGCGAAGGTGCCCCCTCAGGGCATTGGTTTCTGCTCGTATGTAGGAGAATTACGACTTCTGCTTGATCGAGGTCCATGGTGTAGTGGATAGCATATCTGACCGGCGATCGGATGATCCCGGGTTCGATTCCCGGGTGGTACCTCATTTTTCATTTGTTAGTTCTCCCTCCTCATCTTATGCGGAACACTCTTCTACACAAGCGTCGTTCTTCACATTAATTATACTGTGTGTTGTTTGCAGTTAAAGAGTGTGTATATATATATATATATATATATATATATATATATATATATATAATCCCAGCGTAACCAACCCCTGCAGGAGGCCAGGCAGGGACGAAGGGGTAAAACCTGATACAGATAACACTGTCTGTATAATAGAGTATTTTCACCTCATGGCTCTTATTAGCGAGATTAATGTTATGATGTTTGAGGAACACTTTTATACCGTTATGGTGCGTTTGCTTGCAGAAGCATCAACTAAATTAGTGGTTTCCAACTTTTTCTGGCTCAAGGCACCCCAATGCCATCTGTTCCTTCGCAGCACCCCTAAGACTTTAGTCTCCCACTATTCAAAATTCAGTCTTCCCCCACCCCACCTACCCCAAACAACACCAAGTAGATACAAACTGAGCCGATACAGTTTCCTTTTTGACGTATTAAATTACGAATGTTTTACTTGTTAGTGGAAATATGAAAATTTCTTCAGAATTTTCAATTACTTTTGTCATTTTCACGAAATTTCGCGCCCCGATGGGTGAAATACTGAGCTATATACAAGATGTCGTGCCATTAGTCAGGTAGTGTGATAAACAAACGCAAGATAACCGCCACTTCTGATAATGAACTCAAAACGCACTGCATTCATTAATTGTTCGAAGATAAGCCAACAACACTGCAGCATGAAATGTCACAGTTGCATCATCTGAACGTGTCAAATCTTGAAATAATCGATTATCCTTTCAAAGTCAAAATCACGACATCCACATTTTGCGCGTCTTCTACCGATAAATGACTAGCGAGTGAAAATTGCAAACCTGCACTAACCAGGTTGCACGTCTGGCCCAGCAAAATTGCTAACAAAAACAGCTTCGATAAAGTAGGTTACATTAGAGGTCCGTACGGGCCTACTTTTTTAGACCCGGCCCGGCCCGTACCCATTTTAGTGTAATATTATTGGATGTACATATAATAAATTGATTCGCGATACTCATAGATCGCCAGTATAATTTATAGTATACAGAAGTTATATTGTAGTTTATCGTAGAGTAGTGTTTGCAGTTTTAATCAATATTCATATAATCTTTATGGAAATTACCAGTTTTAAGTTTATAAACTCTATAAGGATTTGTGACCTTAAGATGCTTCTAAACTTTTTCTTGGCACTAATTTTTTTTTTTAAGAAATTTTATTATCAGTGTTGTTATTATTTTTAATTATATAAGTAAGAAAGTTAGAGTTAAATTATCATATATATATATAGCTGACTCATCCAATACTGCATTTGACACCACTGTGTCTCCTATTTATAACATTATGCAATCTATAGTATTATAGGGGATGAAATTCACAATTAAACACGTGAAATGAATGAATGATGCAAACCCACAAGGAAAAAGAAAAACGATTCCAAGGCCTTTCGTGTATTCAGAGCTACACCTCGTCAGGGAATCCCCTGACGAGGTGCAGCTCTGAATACATGAAAGGCCTTGGAATCGTTTTCTTTTTCCTTGTGGGTTTGCATCATAGTATTATAGGTGTGTGACTATCTAAATCGAGTATTATAAAAAGCAGCAACTATAAAATTAATGTTAGCAGTATATTTTTTTTAATTACAAATATTAAAAAAAAAATTACCATTCACTACACATTTAAAAAAAGTCGAAGTCAGTACCCGCCCAGGCCCGTAGCCATAAACAATATGGGTATCCTATAACCTACCCTTGTCCGCCATACTTTCAACAAGTCCGCCCATACCCGGCTCATGGGCGGGGCCGGGCGGGCTACGGGGTTACGGACCTACCCGTACCCGTGCAGACCTCTCGGCTACATAATGCTGACATTAGCGGGATTCATATTTATACTAATTATTATTATTATTATTATAGCAATACAATTTACTGATCTATTTCTATATATGTATACGACGTACATTCGATGTGAAAGAAATATAATGTACGCAAAAATGGTACTACTAGTGCTTTCCCATGCATACATAGCACAGAACTGTTATTTGCGAGCAAATTTAATATACTTCATTGCGCAATGGGGTTATCTTTTTTTTATGCAGGAAGGATAGGGCAAAGGGAAATGCCCAAACTCCCCACCCATACAGGAAAAAAACAATAAAAGACAAAATCATGCGTTTGAAAGATTGGAGATCATAGATAGGGGTCAAAGATGGATTGAGGAAGGTTCTTCCAGAGTTGACTGGTTGAGTATATAAAAGATAGAAAATACCGGTCAACCCTCGCATTAGAAAGTTGGACAGAAAAGGAATGAGAATGTCTGGTACTGCGTGCTCTTCTTAAAGGAGGCGGCATGCAGTTAGTGTGTTCAGAAGAAATGTCCGTTATAATAACGATAGTAAAGAGAGAGAGAGAGAGAGAAAACATTGCGGCGAAGAGAGAGGGATTAAAGACAGTCGGTAAGATGCGGGAAATTATGAAACCAAAAGCCTTTGGTTCTACTTTACCTGATCAAGTAGGGCTTTGTGGGTTGACCCACCATGCACTTGAGAAGCGTAATGCACACGGGGGCGGACAAACAAGACCCTTGTACAGAGACAGCAAATTAGTAGGGGTGAAGAACCTGCGGAGGAGGTACAACACACACAACCTCTTAGAAGCTGTTTTGGAAAGAGTATACGTGATCTTTGCAAGGGAGACTGCGAGAAAAGGAACGTAAACAATGTTAAGAGAAGAGAAAGGATTGAGTTGTGTATTGTTGAAAGTAAGGGGATAGTCGTGTGGAAGAGAGTGACGAGTAGACAGATAGAGGAACCAAGTTTTTGAGGCATTGAAAGCAACAAGGTTTTCCCTGCTCTAATCAGAGATAGTAGAAAGATCAGAAGTCAGGTGTACTGTACAATAACCATTAGGGCTGGGCATCCGGGATCCCGGAAGTAAAGTAGACACCTCATTTCCCGGGAAAACTGTCATCGATCCCGGGATTTCCCGGTATTCTATTTTCAGGGGAAAATTTTAAACAGTTTTATTATGAGGTATATTTATTTCATGCAAAGGCTTTTCACAACTGAAGTTTTCGTTCACCTGTTTTCTAAACTCTGAAAACCGTTTTCGCTTGATTATGGGGTGAAATAATATTTTCTTCCTGCTGAAAAGTGAAACTGAAAATTAACAATCGGTAGAAAAAGACTTCAAGAGACGTAATAAGAAGCTCATAGGATTATATAAATATTTAAACAATCCTATAATAGCATTTAATTCAACTTGTCCTAATTTTTCACTGCCTTCTAAATCAACATTGCAAACAACTGCCAAAGAGTTGTTTGCCAGGCTTTTCAGAAAAAGTGAGACGGACGTAGTGGCAGAAGGTACTGATGTAAATGAACCCCAACAGTTTTTTGATACACCACTAGAACTCGAAGTCTTTTCCTCTAATTCATCTTCAAATCAAAGGTCCTTGGAAGAAAAATTAGATTCAATTGTGCAGAAAGAAATGGGAACCACAGAGCAACAAGATTTGCGCCTGAGATACGACATAAAGAACATCATAAAAGAAATGAATGTTTATGAAGCCACTGGTAATAGAACAGAAAATTTAATGCTCTGGCGACAATTCCTCCAACTTCAATAGAGTGAGAAAGAGCATTTTCTGCTGTAGAATTATTCATCACAAAACTCCGAACATCTTTAAGTGATAATAGTATTAATCATATGTTTTTTTTAAAGCATTATTTTAAGTAACAATCCAAATAAATCAATAATTTCAATTTTATTAGTCTCTAGAAAGTTTTTATCAAAGCATGTTTTTGTTCAATAAAAGGAAATTTTCTGTTTAATTATTTAATTTATTCCAGTACTTCAATCTTATTTAATTTTTTTAATCTCGAGAATTTCCCGGGATCCCACGATTTCAAGTTTTTTTAATCGTTTCCTGGAATTAAGAAAAGCGGGAAATGCCCAGCCCTAATAGCCATCCTACGCAATTAAGGAGTGACTGTTGAGAAGGACACTTTGTGAAGCGGGTGAAAAAGTGAAGAGTGGAATCACCGGCATAGGATTGCATAGGACAGGAAGTGCGACTTAATAGATCATTGATAAAGAAAAGGAAAAGAGTGGGTAACAGAACAGAACCCTGAAGAACACCACTGTGAAAAGCTTCAGGAGAAGAACAGTGGTCATCTAGAACCGCAGCAATAGATCAGCCAAAAAGGAAATCTGAGATAAAAGCACAGATAGAAGAATAGAAACCGAAGGAGGGTAGTTTGGAAATTAAAGACTTGTGTCAGACTATCAAAAGCGTTTGATGTCTAGCGCAATAGCAAAGGCTTCATCGAAACCCTGAGGAGGATGACCAAGAATCGAGGATAGTAGTTATGAGGCGCAATGCAACTGCAAATGTCGATCATTGTTGCAAAGGAAATGCTGCAAGTTATGCAACAAGGGGGGAATGTTGCACGTTATGCAACAATTGGGAAGATGTTGCAAGTTATGCAACAAAGGGTTATGCAACTTGGTGGTGGAGTTATCCCCCAAGAGAGAGAGAGAGAGAAGTAGAGAAAGGAAGAGGAGAGGTGTTCGCCTGGCAGGAGCCAAGCGGATATTAAGACTTCAGACGAGTTGCCAGATTGCGCTATTTATTTAATTAAAGCATGTATTCTGGCTTAATCCGCCAGTTAGTTTAGAAGGCTGAGTTGCCAGTTTGCGTTATTTATTTAATTAAAGCATACGTTCAGGCTCTCCGACAGTTGGCGTATCTGGCTGAGTTGCCAGTTTGCGCCATTTATTTAAGTAAGGCATATATTCTGACCTAACCCGCCAGTTGGCTTAGAAGGTCTAACCAGCCATTTGGTGTAATTAAATAATAATAATAATAATGTTTATATATACAACCAAAAGAATTAAATAAAAAACCACCACATCACTGTTTATTAGACGAATTATTGGATTGGCATAATCCGTCAGCTGGCTTAACCCGCCAGTTGACTTAGAAGGCCTAACCAGCCATTGGTATAATTAAAAAATAATAACGTTTATATATACAACCAAAAGAATTAAATAAACCACCACCACATCACTGTTTATTTAGAGGAATTATTGGACTGGCATAATCCTAGTCGGAGGTGTACGAGCATTTGTGCGCGTTTGTCCCCGTCAGCTAGCTTAAACCGCCAGTTGGCATAACCCGCAGTTGACTTAGAAGGCCTAACCAGCCATTTGGTACAATTAAATAATAATAATAATAACCTTTATATATACATCCAAAAGGATTAAATAAAACGCCATCACATCACTCTGCTTATTTAGGCAAATTATTGGATCCAATTTCACGAAATATATTGAAAACAAATATACATTCCTATACAAGCGAAGGAATATACGCAATAAAAAATAATAGCATAAGAACTACGAGCGAGTATATATAATAAAAAAAATAATAATATACAAGCCCGAACCTATACAAATTGATCATTCTAACGAAGGTCAAGCCTAACACTCCACCTTAGACCCACAGTTTAACGTTGAATCCGAACCACGTCTAAAATAAAATGTTAAAACAGTCCTTAACAATAAAATCTAATTTCAGAATAAAAAAAAATTTAAACAGCCTAACCATAAAATATCACTCGGGAGCGGAATAAGACGGTTTACCGAGAATAACTGAATCACCTTGTAAAAATAATATTTATCATTTACTACAGAATTGCTCACTCCGTCGAAGGTCAAGCTTTTCACTCCGTCGTAGACATACAGTTTAATGGGCGATACTGAAACAATAGATCTAGTTGGCCTGGTGAAGTAGTGAGTTGACTTCTTTTACTCTCCACCTCTCAGGTACATTTGGATCATCGTGGATCTTTTTTCTATTCCATGGAATTTTAGATCCTCCCCTTTTCCGTACCGTAACATTTGAATTTTATCAGTGTTAAACTTCATATAAAAACTATGCAACATCGCCTAAAACTTAGTACAACATTGCCCCTAGCCCGTCCTTCATGCATTAAAAAAGTTCTACTTTATCGGCAATCTTTGTTTCGCATCCCACCTGATTGTTCATCCCGGCGAAGGTCAAGCGTGTTACTTCACCTTAGACCTACAGTTTAACGTTGAATTCGAACCGTCTAAAATAAAATGTTAAAACACTCCTTAACACAATAAAATCTAATTTCAGAATAAATAAATAAAAAATTTAAATAGCCTAACCATACAAAACATCACTCGGAATTGTCCTGAAAATTAAAAAATAATAATCAGTTCACCCATAAAAACATAAAATTGAATATATATATATATATGTATGAAAATTATTTCACGAAAGTAAACACGTGAAAAATATTTATGATGAATAAAACCACGAAGGAAAGGAAACACAAAAAGGTGCTCAAGCGCTTTCGTCTAATGACATCCTCAGGAACACTGAAGTACATAAAAGGTTACGCCTATATATAGGTTACAGAAAGAAAAAAAAAAAAAAAAAAATAAATAAATAAATAACATACACACAAACATATATACATACATACATATCTACACACATATATACACACATATATGCAATAAACGGAGAAGTAAAAATTAGGAAAGAGGCATACAGATTTGTAAGGAAAAATATCGATTTTTAGCACAAGATCAAATGAATTATAAAAATACAAATTTATACTGGAAATCTGCCCGGGTTTTAACACTTTGCCTTTTATAGTCAAGTTTCGATATATATAAAAATAAAATGAAGATTAAAAGTTGATAAAGTGGCATACAAGTTTACCAAAGATTTAGCATCCTACCCTTTTTATCTAAATCTGTTTTGAAGGAATTCAAAACAACAGGATCGAGTTGAAAAAGACCTTTGCTTATGTTGAAGTTATTTGAAAGTTGGATAATGGCAGACTCAAGAATATTTCTGTTAACAATGTTGCTAGAGTGAAATAACACTGAAGCATTATTCCAATCAATACAGTGGGATAACTCTGACAAATGGACAAAAAGAGCACTGGACAACTGTCCTGTTCTAACGGAATATTGATGCTGTTTTATACGTGTGTGCAAATCCTTTCCCGTCTGACCTATGTAAAAGGAATCACATTGTTTACACCCAATTTTATAGATAATGCCTGATTATTGGTAGGGCTATTTTTTACTATGATATTTTTCACAATATTGTCATATGAAAATACTACATTAATATCCAAAAGTTTAAGTACATTAGCAATGCCTAAAAAGCCCGGGAAAAATGGTAGTACTAAAATATTTTTTGACAAAGTACGAGTGTTATTATTGACACGATAGAAAGTTCGTTTTGCCTTGTTGAGACAAGATTCCATAAACGCAGATGGATAACACAGATCACTTCCAATCCCGTTGATTTTTTCCAATTCGGCATCGATGTATTCCGGACTGGCGATCCTAAGGGCGCGGAGAAACATTGATGAAAAAATGGCCTTCTTAGTGGGGGTGTCATGTCCCGAGTAAAAGTGTACGTAGGACAAATTGTTTGTTGTTTTCCGATAGATACTAAACTTAAAACCTGGGCTTTCCCTATGTACACGCACATCCAAAAATGGGATTGAATTGGCTTGTTCCACTTCTAAAGTAAACTTAATGGAGGGGACTTGATCATTTAACTGAAGGAGGAAGTTATCCAGGTCACGATTCATGGGCCAGATACACAAAATATCGTCGACGTACCGCAACCAAGGGATGCCAACCCCCAGGATTCTCGGAATGTAAGTAATTTCGAAAAACTCCATATAAATATTGGAGAGGAGGGGCGATAAGGGGTTGCCCATGGCCATCCCAAACACTTGTTGATAATACTCGTTATTGAAAGTGAATTTACAGTCTTTGATGCAAAGCTTAATAGGGAAAGCCCAGGTTTTAAGTTTAGTATCTATCGGAAAACAACAAACAATTTGTCCTACGTACACTTTTACTCGGGACATGACACCCCCACTAAGAAGGCCATTTTTTCATCAATGTTTCTCCGCGCCCTTAGGATCGCCAGTCCGGAATACATCGATGCCGAATTGGAAAAATCAACGGGATTGGAAGTGATCTGTGTTATCCATCTGCGTTTA
The DNA here is from genome assembly GCA_023014485.1 of Bathynomus jamesi. NCBI lineage: Eukaryota > Metazoa > Arthropoda > Malacostraca > Isopoda > Cirolanidae > Bathynomus > Bathynomus jamesi. The sequence continues at coordinate 67,125 of JAJOZX010012057.1, read as the reverse complement.
TGGAATCTTGTCTCAACAAGGCAAAACGAACTTTCTATCGTGTCAATAATAACACTCGTACTTTGTCAAAAAATATTTTAGTACTACCATTTTTCCCGAACTTTTTAGGCATTGCTAATGTACTTAAACTTTTGGATATTAATGTAGTATTTTCATATGACAATATTGTGAAAAATATCATAGTAAAAATAGCCCTACCAATAATTCAGGCATTATCTATAAAATTGGTGTAAACAATGTGATTCCTTTTACATAGGTCAGACGGGAAAGGATTTGCACACACGTATAAAACAGCATCAATATTCAGTTAGAACAGGACAGTTGTCCAGTGCTCTTTTTGTCCATTTGTCAGAGTTATCCCACTGTATTGATTGGAATAATGCTTCAGTGTTATTTCACTCTAGCAACATTGTTAACAGAAATAGTCTTGAGTCTGCCATTATCCAACTTTCAAATAACTTCAACATAAGCAAAGGTCTTTTTCAACTCGATCCTGTTGTTTTGAATTCCTTCAAAACAGATTTAGATAAAAAGGGTAGGATGCTAAATCTTTGGTAAACTTGTATGCCACTTTATCAACTTTTAATCTTCATTTATTTTTATATATCGAAACTTGACTATAAAAGGCAAAGTGCTAAAACCCGGGCAGATTTCCAGTATAATTTGTATTTTTATAATTAATTTGATCTTGTGCTAAAAATCGATATTTTTCCTTACAAATCTGTATGCCTCTGTTAATTTTTACTTCTCCGTTTATTGCATATATGTATATATATATATATATATATATATATATATATATATATATATATATATATATGTGTGTGTGTAGATATGTATGTATATATATATAATATATATGTTTGTTTATTTATTTATTATTTTTTTCTTTCTGTAACCTATATATAGGCCGCAACCTTTTATGTACTTTAGTGTTCCTGAGGATGTCATTAGACGAAAGCGCTTGAGCACCTTTTTGTGTTTCCTTTCCTTCGTGGTTTTATTCATCATATATGTATATATATACAGGGTGTCCCATAAGTCCGGCATCATAGGAGAAATTCATATTTTTCTATTTCTACAAACCATAATTCATATTTTTCTCTTTCTACAGGCCATAATGTCTGTGAGCAAGGAAGAACGAATCTAGATAATTCTACTCATAGGAAATCGGAGTCAGAGAGAGGCCGCTGCTGAATTTAACAAACTGCATCCAGACCGCGAGCCAATAACACAGAGTTGTGTGTCTGGATGCAGTCTGTTAAATTCTGCAGCAGCCTGGATTCGTTCTTCCTTGCTCACAGACATTATGGCCTGTAGAAAGAGAAAAATACGAATTATGGTTTGTAGAAATAGAAAAATATGAATTTCTCCTATGATGCCGGACTTATGGGACACCCTGTATATATATATGTAAAGTAAAAAAACAAACTAATTCATCAAAAGATTTACGAAAACAATCCCTCTATTTCAATTAAACCAATTTTTTATCTTTTTATAAAAATTTTGCTTATTTTGAAATCTCTCTCAATTTATGTACAAGCATAATAAACTTAAACAGTCCGAATTTGACCCAGTATAAATTAGTGTCTTTAACGATTATTTTTCGACTTCAAACCTTTAAATTAACTTAAAATTATAAAGCGAACTAAAACTACAAAGCGATGCCTGTAAATCCATAATCGTAAAAAACTCGAACAGATTCTGGAAAATTTTGCTACTTCTTCATTGAATCCTTATAATGCTCATATATATATATATATATATATATATATAATATATATATATATATATATATACAGGGTGTCCGAGAATTATCTGTACAATTTTTGGCTGTTATTAAAAGTCAACCATGAAGTGTAGAAATTCCAGTGTTGTCCCATTTTACAGAGAATCTCATTAAGTTTTTTCTGATACCAAGTTTGACAAGTTTTTTAGAAATGTACGCGGGTGACAGACATTGATGATTTAAAAGCAAGAATCACAGCTGCTATTGAGCGAATTGATGTGGATATGCTGCAGCGTACATGGCAACATTTGGAGTATCGATTGGATGTTTTGCGAATCACTAATGGTGCACATATCGAATGTTTGTAACAACGTTACTTTAATAAAAGAAACTTTTGAAAATACAGATTCTAAATAATCTTGTTTAAGAATTTTACGTGTGTTATCAAGAATTTTATTAAAAGATGAAATTGTACAGATAATGTTCGGACACACTGGAATTTCTAAAAAACTTGTCAAAACTTGGTATCAGAAAAAACTTAATGAGATTCTCTGTAAAATGGGACAACACTGGAATTTCTACACTTCATGGTTGACTTTTAATAACAGCCAAAAATTGTACAGATAATTCTCGGACACCCTGTATATAATATATATATATATATATTACTTAAAATTGCGTCACCATACTCAAACATTTTAAACCATGCCGTATAAAAATCAATGCAAAAAGGAAACAAACAACTTTCGAATTCCGACTCTAATTTTGACTCCATATGACGACTCAGATAAATTTTGAGTCAAAGCGGTTTGGAAATCTAGACTCCAACGAGAAGAGAAAAAAAATTTTGACCGCGAAAATTACGAAAATGCTCGCTATGAGAAGAAATTTTGAAAATGATGGGCGCCATCTTGAAAAACAGCTACAATGATTGTTAAGGAATGAGAATCGAAATTTGCTTGCAAATGGGATAACACAATGCATCTTGCTATTTAAATAATCGAACCAGAATATTTATTAATGCTATAATACGGGTAGCAACAATTTTGACCGAAATTTAAGGTGACGTGGGAAAGCGCTTATATTTATATAAAGGAGCACCGCGTAGCCACCAAAATGTTGTGTTTATTTCTTTAAGGGCCCATTCCTTCATTATTATATTTCATTAGTTACTCTTTCTATTCATTTTCTCTCTATCTTTCATTTATCGTTCTCTTTACTCTCGTTTCGTTGTGCTTTATAAATACGGGTAGCACGTGGCCGAGTTTGAGAAGCCATTATGATTCGAACAATGCAAAGGAAACCGGGGGATTGATTATACACTACACTTTACTAACTTTTATTTATGCTGATACGCTTTTAGATAAGCGTGGTAATGCGAGGGAATGGGGGGAGTAACGTAATACTATTCTAAATTTACAACTACATCGTAACACACAAAAACACCTCAAACCCAAGCCCGACCGATGATTGAGGGGCATTTCTGCCCAGAAAAACGTTTTCACGAGCTAAACACATTTTTATTCACACTCCGCCTAATTCTGCGTATTGTCAAAAAGATTTAAAAACGTAGAAGATTGGGATCTATCCAACAATAAATAATTATGAAATGCTTCGGTGTATATATATATATATATATATATGTATATATATATATATATATATATATATGATCTACTAAGTCCTTTTTAATCCGGTAGTTAAAATACATTCATTTTCACCTTTTCAGTCTCATTTTTTAAGGTTCAAAATTGAGTGTCAAACGCGTTGCAAGAGAGCATTTCCCTCCTCCACCAGGTGGTCATGTGTGTCGGAGGGTGCAAGAGAACTCGTTCCTCCACCAAGACAGGTCTAGAGGTGGGACCACCTGCTTGACCCCGGTGTGGAGGACAGCAATAGGGTATTTAACACCGAGAAATTTCAACTCTTAGATATGGTAGAAATGAAGAAATTAGACTGCATATTAGACCAGATGAGCCGGGTGTACATGACTATGTGCGGTGGAGAGCGCGAGAGCAACTAGATCCCCAACCAAGCGGTCATGTGTGGCGGAGCGCAAGAGAGCAACTCGCTCCTCCACCAAACTGGGCCTAGAGGCGGGACCACCTGCTTGACCCCGGTAAGAGAGGACAGCAGAGGGGGACAACAGAAAACAGCAATAGGGTATTTAACACCGAGAAATTTCAACTCTTGAGATATGGTAGAAATTAAGAAATTAGACTGCATATTAGGCCAGATAGCCGGGTGTACATGACTGAGCGGTGGAAAGCGCGAGAGCAACTCGCTCCTCCACCAAGCGGTCATGTGTGGCGGAGAGCGCGAGAGCAACTCGCTCCTCCACCAAACCGCGTCGAGGCGGGACCACCTGCTTGACCCGGTGTGAAGAAAGACCGACATGCGAAATGCATCGTGGTACACACACACACACATTTTATTCATGCAGTTAACCGTGATTCACTGTCGTCAATTGAGTTAACATGACCTAGTAATTGTCACCATCATGCACTTATCCGTGATCATGGCATGGAGCTAACCGCGACTTGGAGGTGTTTACATTCGCGGGTCCCCCGCCATACCGACACAATGCGACTCAGTCAGTGTCTCTCAGCGCGACCAAAGGCAATATTACGAACGAAATTATCAAAGACGCAAAGAGAAAAATCGGCGAGTGGTACCAAACCTCAAACTAAACCCAAAAACCATATACACTGACCACCTAGTGGCACGCGTTCATTAGTTGCTTGACTATTTACCGAACTTTTTGATCACACCTCGTATATATAAGATCTAAGTCCTTTTTCAACAGGTAGTTAAAACAACATTCATTTTCACCTGTTGTCTCAATTGTTTAAGGTTCAAAATTCAGTGTCAAACGCGATGCAAGAGAGCAATTCCCTCCTACACCAAGCGGTCATGTGTGGCGGAGAGCGACTGTTAATTTTTATAGAGTAAATACATTTTTACATTAAATTGTCTTCGCATCCACGTTATTTTACGTGAGACGAGAAGGAAAGGGCGCAGGTACATGAAAGGGTACCAATTCAATGTTCCCTCTAAGATGTGCGCGTGTGCATGCGCACACGCGTTGTGAAACCTGCGCACACAGCAAAATAAAATGCGCACAAGCTCAAGCGTATCATGAGTCACGACAGTAAATGAAGTAATTTCAAAAATTTCAGTTTAATGAATTCTATAAAGAACAAATTAAGAAACCGCTTGAAAGAAACTCATTTGGACATGCTCATGCGAATTAAAAGTTACCTGAATGATGACGGATGTATTAATCTTCAGAGTATTTGGAATGGGCAAATGCTAAAGATCGTAGGGAGAAATCATAATCATACTTAAATGAAAGGCACTTTCATTTAATGTTATTTTGATTATATTTTATTTTATTGAATTATTTTATTTTATTCCTATTTTGTGAATGGATAAAATCATGTACGGGGCTCCCCCGCCCATGGCCTAAACCATTAAAGGTACAGTAAAACTAAACATACCTTACAAAAGAGAATTTAATCCTGCATTTAATGAGAAACAATTAAAACTTGGTGTTCCCGCCATTGGCTTCCAAGACAGCCTGAATTCGCTTTGGGTAGCTTGCCAAAAGTGACGTGAGTAGATCTTGATCGTTACGCAAATTTGCTAAAACAGTTTCAATGTGTTGCGTCATTGTATCCTTCGAAAATCGATTTGCTGCTGATTCTTGAAACAAGAGACATTCAACCTTGTCCTTTATAACTGATCCAATGTGTTCACAGACGTTCAGGTCAGGAGAATTTCCTGGCCATTCTCATTTCCAAAGAAATTGATCTCATGGTTCCGCAACAACTGTTGAGTGGCTAATGCCTTAAAGCAGGGGGCCTTATCGTGCAGAAGTGTGACATGATCGACATCCATAACATTGTTTGGGTTTCTTAGAAAAGGAATGACATGCTGGGATAGAATAATATCACGAAAATACTGTCCATCCCAACTCTGACCATTTGGCTTCAGCACCCACATGAGCTGCTTTGCAGTGAACAAAACAAACACACCAACACAGTCTGGACTTTTTAATAATTCGCGATAATGTTCATTGTTATCGATTTCATCTGGTGTTGTGGCCCACACTCGATCATTTTGGTAGTTAGGTCGACGTGTTACGTAAACAAAAAATTCATCGGAGACCGCTAAATGCATGAAATCATCCACATCCCAATCTTCAAGATAATGGGCAAACCACATTCTGTCATCGATGTTAAGTTGAGTTGAGTTGAGTTTTTCTTGGCTTTGGAAATTCATGCCAAGACTTTAAACCTTGCCTATGACGGTACAGTCGAATGATCTCACCACTAACGATCTTTCCTCTGAACACTTCGATCTCTCTAGAAAGTTTAGCACAGCTGTTTTTCCGCTTACGCGTACCGCTTTCAATGATGTCCTTTGTTTCCTGAGAGAGTGGCAAATTCGGGCGCCCAGATTTGGTTGTATCCATTTCATTCATCCAAAGTTTTCACATTTCCAAAGTTTTATTCTTTTGACGAAGTCCTCACTTCTTCGCAACTTTTTGGCAACCCATGAACGTGTTATAAAGGTGGCTCCAGCATCACGAGCTTCCCGAAATGTTATTGCTCGTATGCGACCTATCACACGTTGCCTCTCCGAATCACCAATTAATTGAGAAGCCATTATATTATCACTATCAGCTAGAGTAATTTTAATACCTGCAATAAATAATTTTATATATTTTTATAATCACTAAAAACTATTTCGATATAAGTAAACATTTAAGCTGCAAATGGGGGGCTAAGGTTTTTTGGAACGCCTTATTAATCTTGATAGTTTATTTTAAATTGCTAAATGCTAAAAATTGTTTTGAGAAATGATAACTAAAATAGTCATTTTCAATTAGTTATTTTTATTTTATTTCTTTATTTTGTTGAATTTTATTTTACTATTTTTTATTTTATTCATATTTTTAGAATGGATAAAATGTTTTCTTTTTTAAGAATATATAATATTGTAAGCAGTTTTTTAATATCCATTTAATAGTACCGTAATGATCAAGCTATCACCTTATGGAAATAATATTTAAGTATTTAATATTTATATATATTTAATTTTGAAGATAATAGCGCTCAGAAAAGTTTGCACAATTTTTCACCATGAATCTAAATGTATGTACAACGAAAATTTCTTGCACAATAAGCAATATGAATGTTCTACGAGATTAATATTTTATTTTTCATCCTATAATCATCATCATAAACGGTAGACATGATCTACCTTAAAGCTAAAACATAACTTCTTATCAATTCATGTTTTCAGCTTCATTAAACATCGATAACCCCTACCTATCCCACACATTGCCGTATATAAATTGATATATATATATATATATATATAGTCAAAAACTGAAGACGGCACACACACACACACACACACACACACACAGATTTGAAATCGGTTAAAAATGATAATTATCAGAAAACTCGCAAGAGCCACTCGCTCCTCCACCAAGCCAGGAAGACCTCAACTTTGACTGTTGTGGCGGTTCTGAGATACGTTCATTTAAGTATCTGACAATATTCCAGGATGTATCATAGCGCCCCGGCTAGTGTTACTATTTTGCAACAGTATTACAGCCTTCCGCAACTCTAGCGCATAGTGCTGAACTGAGTTACCATGCCTTTCACACCCCTCACAGTTTCTAAGAATCATAAAATGAGGGACCTTTTTTGTCAATACTTTAATAAAGGTCCCTTTTGTGATTCTTAGAAGTTGTGAAGTGTATGGGAAACGCACGGGCAACTCAGGTCGGCACTATGCGCTCGGGTTGGGGCGGAAAGCTGTAATACTAAAGCAAATAACAACACTAGTCGGGGCGCTATGATACATCCTGGGATATTGTCACAGACTTAAATGAAAGTATCTCAGGACCGCCACAACAGTCAAAGTTGAGGTCTTCACGGCTTGGTGGAGGAGCAAGTGGCTCTTGCGAGTTTTCTGATAATTATCATTTTAACAGCGATTTCAAATCATTAATGTGTGTGTGTATCGTCTTCAGTTTTTGACTATATATATATATATATATATATATATACGGCAATGTGTGTGGGATAGGATGGGGTTATCGATGTTTAATGAAGCTGAAAACATGAATTGATAAGAAGTTATGTTTTAGCTTTAACATAGATCGTGTCTACCGTTTATGATGATGTTTATAGAATGAAAAATAAAATATTAATCTCATAGAACATTTATATTGTTTATTGTGAATTTAAATCAAAGAACGAATGTAAGGAGAAGCAGAGTGAGACATCATGGGTATTCCCTCGCTGCTATCTCGGCAAAATATTCCGATGGTACCCTTTCATGTACCTGCGCCCTTTTCTTCTCGGCTCACGTAAAATAACGTGGATGCGAAGACAATTTAATATAAAAATGTATTTACTCTGTTTTCTATAAAAATTAACAGTCGCTCTCCGCCACACATGACCGCTTGGTGTGCGAGGGAATTGCTCTTGCATCGCGTTTGACACTCAATTTTGAACCTTAAACAATTCAGACTGAACAGGTGAAAATGAATGTTCTTTTAACTATCGGTTGAAAAAGGACTTAGTAGATCTTATATATACGAGGTGTGATCAAAAAGTTTGGTAAATAGTCCCGCAACTAATGAACGCGTGTCACTAGGTGTTGTCAGTGTGTATGGTTATTGGGTTTAGTTTGAGGTTTGGTACCACTCGCTTAATTTTCTCTTTGCGTCTTTGATAATTTCGTTCGTAATATTGCCTTTGGTCGCGCTAAGACACTGACTGAGTCGTATTGTGTCGGTATGGCGGTGGACCCGCGAATGTAAACACCAAGTCGCGGTTAGCTCCATGCCACGATCACGGATAAGTGCATGATGACGACAATTAGTAGGTCATCTTAACTCAATTGACGACAGTGAATCACGGTTAACCGCATGAATAAAATGCATGTGTGTGCGCGTGTGTGTACCACGATGAGTTTCTGCATGTCGCTCTCTCTTCACACCGGGTTCAAGCAGGTGGTCCCGCCTCTAGGACCGGTTTGGTGGAGGAGCGAGTTGCTCTCTTGCGCTGTCCGCCACACATGACCGCTTGGTGGAGGAGCGAGTTGCTCTCTCGCGCTCTCCACCGCACAGCATGTACACCCGGCTCATCTGGCCTAATATGCAGTCTAATTTCATTTCTACCATATCTCAAGAGTTAAAATTTCTCGGTGTTAAATACCCTATTGCTGTCTTCTGTTGTCCCTCTCTACTGTCCTCTCTTCACACCGGGGTCAAGCAGGTGGTCCCGCCTCTAGACCTGTCTTGGTGGAGGAACGAGTTGCTCTCTTGCGCCCTCCGACACACATGACCGCCTGGTGGGGGGAAATGCTCCCTTACAACGCGTTTGACGCTCAATTTTGAACCTTAAACAAATGAGACTGAACAGGTGAAAATGAATGTATTCTTTTAACTACCGGATTAAAAAGGACTTAGTAGATCTTTTATTTATACATACATATTTATATATACACACATATACAGTGCCCGCGAAAAGTATCCGATCACTCAAGAAAATACAATATTTTCCCTTGATATTCAGAGACACGTAATTCACTTTCTATTTGTTCTAGCGACATCTGGTAACTTTGAGGTTGCTCGCTGATATGAGAGCTATCCAACGCATTCTCAAATTAGTGTTCTGGTAGCCTTCGTTGCGGGTGGCTGTGTCTCAAATTTGTCAGATTTCACTGTTTGTGTAAATTTCTTGATATTTTTTTTTTTTTACAGAAAGTGGTGTAAATAAAATTTATATATAATGTGTGCTAAAAAACAACTTAAGAGTGATTGTCGAGGTGCTATTGTTGCTTTGCATGCATGTGGGAAATCACAGAGACAGATAGCTAAGGAATTAAACATATCCCAAAGTACCGTTAATTTATGGGTTTCACGGGCTAAGAACAATGGTGGCCTAACCACGCCAGTCCCTAAAAAACGATCTGGCAGACCGAGAAAAACAAATTCGCGAACAGACAACTTATGAAACGTTTAGTATTGAAAAACCCAACAATAACTGCAAAAGAAATAAAATTTAATATGAATAATTTGTTATCTGGTGTTTCTGAACGAACTATCCAGGAGCGGCTCCAAAAAGAACTCGGATTACCATCTCGCCATGCTGCTAAGAAACCGTTCATTAATGAAATAATGCGTAAAAAACGTGTCGCATTTTGTAAAAAATACATTCATTGGACTGTTGATGACTGGAAGAAGGTTTTATTTAGCGATGAGTCGACATTTTTGACATTCAGAAGTTGTCCAAAAAAGGTTCGCCGGCCTATTGGCTCAAATAGGATGGACCCTAAATACACCCTAAAGACAATGAAACACCCTCCAAGTGTGATGGTTTGGGGTTGTTTCGGTTACTATGGGCGTGGAAACTTATATTTTCTTCCGAAGAACACAACTATGAATGGTGCACGGTATTTAGCAATGCTACAGGATAAACTTCCAATGGCAATGGCAATCCAAAGGACAAAAACATACATGCATGATGGTGCACCATGTCACAGGGCCAAAATAGTGACAAAATGGATTACTGACAAAAATTTGATATTTTGGATTGGCCTGGTAATAGTCCAGATCTCAATCCGATAGAAAATCTGTGGCTAATAATAAAAAATAAGGTTGAATGCCACGACACTGGCTCAGTCGAAAAATTACAAGAGGCCATCAAAAGGTATGGTGCAAGGAAATATCAGTGGAAGTTTGTCAAAACTTGATTAAATCCATGCCAAAACGTCTAGAACAAGTCATCCAAACCAAAGGACAGATGACAAAATACTAATATAAGGTTAGTATACATTTAAACATTGTTTTTTATGTAAAAAATACAAATTTCAAGGGTGATCGGATACTTTTCGCGGGCACTGTATATATATATATATATATATATATATATATATATATATATACACACACATACATATATATACACATACATACATACACATACAAACACACACACATACATACATATAAATACATACACACATACATATATATATATATATATATATATAGTGATTATATACTGTATATCGAAGCATTTCATAATTCTTTATTGTTGGATAGATGCCAATTTATCACGTTTTTAAATGTTTATGACAATACGCAGAATTAGACGGTGTGAATAAAAATGTGTTTAGCTCGTGAAAACGTTTGTCTGGGCAGAAATACCTTTCAGTCATCGGTCGGGCTTGGGGTTAAGGTGTTTTTGTGTATTACGATGTAGTTGTAAATTTAGAATAGTATTACGTTACTCCCACACTCCCTCGCATTACCACGCCTATCTAAAAGCGTATCAGCATAAATAAAAGTTAGTAAAGTGTAGTGTATAATCAATCCCCCGGTTTCCTTTGCATTGTTCGAATCATAATGGCTTCTCAAACTCGGCCACGCGTACCCTGTTTATAAAGCACAACGAAACGAGAGTAAAGAGAACGATAAATGACAGATAGAGAGAAAATGAAGAGAAAGTAGAGTAAATAATGATATATAATAATGAAGGAATGGGCACTTAAAGAAATTAAACAACATTTTGGTGGCTACGCGGTGCTCCTTTATATAAATATAAGGGCTTTCCCACGTCGCCTTATATTTCGTCAAAATTGTTGCTACCCGTATTATAGCATTAATAAATATTCTGGTTCGATTATTTAAATAGAAAGATGCATTGTGTTATCCCATTTGCAAGCAAATTTCGATTCTCATTCTTTAACAATATATATATATATATATATATATATATATATATATATATATATATATATATATATATATATACATACATATATATATACATACATATATATATATACATACATATATATATATACATACATATATATATATATATATACATATATATATATACAGGGTGTCCCATAAGTCCGGCATCATAGGAGAAATTCATATTTTTCTATTTCTTCAAACCATAATTCATATTTTTCTCTTTCTACAGGCCATAATGTCTGTGAGCAAGGAAGAACGAATCCAGATAATTCTACTCATAGGAAATCTGAGTCAGAGAGAGGCCGCTGCTGAATTTAACAGACTGCATCCAGACCGCGAGCCAATAACACAGAGTTGGGTTAGCAGACTTGTTGCAAAGTTTAAGGAAACAGGATCCATAGAAGATAAACCACGCAGTGGACCTTCAAGGAGGTCCACTGACGATGATACAGCGACTGCTATCCTGGCTCATTTTAACAGAAGTCCCAATAAGTCGAAAAGTAGCATCCATCGCATTCTTCAGGCTCACAAATGGCATTCATATAAACTTCAGATCCTACAGAAATTAAGCGATGATGATGATCCCGACCGGCGGATGGAATTTTGTGAATGGGCTACGGAACAATACATATTGAGCACGTTCTGTAAATAAAAGCTTTTGTTTTGCCTTTTTTTAGTATTTTTCCTATGATGCCGGACTTATGGGACACCCTGTATATATAGTAGAGCATTATAAGAGATTCAATAAAGAAATAGTAAAATTTTCCAGAATCTACTCCAGTTTTTAAGATTATTTTTGACGAAGTAAATAATGGATGTACAGGCATAGCTTTGTAGCTTTAGTTCGCTTTATAAGTTTAAGTTAATTTAAAGGTCTAAAGTCGAAAAATATTTGTTAAAGACTAATTTATACTGGGTCAAATTCGGACTGTTTAAGTTTATTATACTTGCCGTATATAAATTGAGACTTCAAAATAAGCAAAATTTGTTATAAAAAGATAAAAAATTGGTTTAATTGAAAAAAAAAATTTGTAAATTCTTTTGATAAATTAGTTTGTTTTTTTACTTATATATATATATATATATATATATATATTCCTCAATTTTCATATTTTTATAGGTGAACTGACTATTTTTTTTTTCTTTCATTTTCAGGACAATTCCGAGTGATGTTTTGTATGGTTAGGCTATTTAAAAAAAAAAAAATATTCTGAAATTACATTTTATTGTGTTAAGAAATGTTTCAACATTTTATTTTAGACGTGGTTCGAATTCAACGTTAAACTGTAGGTCTAAGGTGGAGTGACAAGCTTGACCTTCGCCGGGATGAACAATCAGGGGAGATGCGAAACAAAGATTGCCGATAAATTAGAATTTTTAATGCATGAAGGACGGGCTAGGGGCAATGATATACTAAGTTTTAGGCGATGTTGCATAGTTTTTATATGAAGTTTAACACTGATAAAATTCAACTTTTACGGTACGGAAAAGGGGAGGATCTAAAATTCCATGAAATAGAAAAAAAGATCCACGATGATCCAAATGTACCTGAGAGGTGGAGAGTAAAAGAAGTCAACTCACTACTTCACCAGGCCAACTAGATCTACTGTTTCAGTATCGCCCGTTAAACTGTAGGTCTATGACGGAGTGAAAAGCTTGACCTTCGACGGAGTGAGCAATTCTGTAGTAAATGATAAATATTATTTTCACAAGGTGATTCTGTTATTCTCGGTAAACCGTCTTATTCCGCTCCCGAGTGATATTTTGTATGGTTAGGCTGTTTAAAAATTTGTTATTCTGAAATTAGATTTTATTGTTAAGGACGGTTTTAACATTTTATTTTAGACGTGGTTCGGATTCAACGTTAAACTGTGGGTCTAAGGTGGAGTGTTAGGCTTGCCCGTTAGAATTATCAATTTGTGTAGGTTCGGGCTTGTATATTATTATTTTTTTATTATATATATATACTCCTCGCTCGTAGTTCTTATGCTATTATTATTTTTTATTGCATATATTCCTCCGCTTGTATTGGAATGTATATTTATTTTCAATATATTTCGTGAAATTGGATCCAATAATTTGCCTAAATAAGCAGTGTGATGTGATGGTGTTTTATTTAATCCTTTTGGATGAATATATAAAGGTTATGATATTATTATTATTATTATTATTATTTAATTATACCAAATGGCTGGTTAGGCCTTCTAAGCCAAATAGCAGGTTAAGACAGCTGACGGTTATGCTAATCCAATAATTCGTTCTTATGCTATTATTTTTGATTGCATATATTCCTTCGCTTGTATAGGAATGTATATTTATTTTCAATATATTTCGTGAAAATGGATCCAATAATTTGTCTAAATAAGCAGTGTGATGTGATGGTGTTCTATTTAATTCTTTTGGATGTATAAAGGTGGTTATTATTATTATTTAATTATATCAAATGGCTGGTTAGGCCTTCTAAGTCAACTGGCGGGTTAAACCAGTTGACTGATTATGCCAGTCCAATAATTCGTCTAAATAAACTGAGTGATGTGGTGGTGTTTTATTTAATTCTTTTGGTTGTATATATAAACGTTATTAATACTATAAACACCCAGGAATGTCTGTCAGTCTGTCACGCTCGAAAAGAGAAGATTCTTGATATATATGGGCGATATTTGTATTTTAATGCATTAGAAAAAGGCGTAATGAATTCTACTTTTAATTATAATTTTAAAAAGTGTAAAAAATATTTGCTTTTGCGTTCAGCTTTGAGCCGAAATTTAATCTGCGGCTAAGTTCAAAAATTTACCAAATGAGTTCTTTTTATGTACTTTCATACTGGTGCTGCAACCATTACAGACTAAATATTTTTACGGCTTTCAAAAAGTCGAAGCTTAAGATTTTTATGGCTGCATTCTTTTCTATAGTTTTATTGACTGAATAATTGACTCCCCGGTAACTGGGGGGGGGGGGGCCTGCGGCTCCCCAATTACTGAGGCCAAAGGCCCCAACACCACGGGCGTAGCTAAATCGGCCCGTGGGGCCCACTTTAGCTAGTTATTATTTAATTATACCAAATGGCTGGCTATGCCTTCTAAGTCAACTGGCGGGTTAAGCCAGTTGACGGATTATGCCAGTTCAATAATTCGTCTAAATAAACTGAGTGATGTGGTGGTTTTATTTAATTCTTTTGGTTGTATATATAAACGTTATTATTATTATTATTACTTAATTATGCCAAATGGCTGGTTAGACCTTCTAAGCCAACTGGCGGGTTGTCAGAATATATGCTTTAATTAAATAAATAGCGCAAACTGGCAACTCAGCCAGATACGCCAACTGTCGGAGAGCCTGAATATATGATTTAATTAAATAAATAGTGCAAACTAGCAACTCAGCCTTCTAATCCAACTGGCTGATTAAGCCAGAATATATGCTTTAATTAAATAGTGCGACCTGACAACTCAGCCAGATAAGCCAACTGGCTGATTAGGAACATATTAAGACAACGGCCGCTCGGCTGAAGTCTTAATATGCGCTTGGCTCCTGCCAGGCGAACGCTTCTCCTCTTCCTTTCTCTACTACTCTCTTTCTCTTGGGGATAACTCCGCCTCCAAGTTGCATAACCTTTGTTGCATAACACTTGCAACATTCCCCTTGTTGCATAACTTGCGACATCTCCCCCTTGTTGCATAACAACTTGCTACATTTCCTTTGCAATAATCAACATTTACGATTGCATTGCACTCGTCCATTTTTCACCCATACTACTGAGGATGACCAAGAATCGGAATGTGTAAAACGATTGCCAGTAGTGTGTTTCTTGGCGGAACCCATACTGACGATCTGAAAGAAGATTGTGAAAAGGGAGCCGTTAAGAATCTTCCAATTAAGGATAGATTAAAAAACTTTGGAAAAGCAAGAAATCAAAGCAATTGGACGATAGTTGGAGGGTTGAGAGCGGTCACCCTTCTTTGGAACAGGCTGAACAAAAGCGAACGTCCAACAGGAAGAAAAAGTACCAGATGAAAGACAAAAGCGAAAGAATTTGCCTATGCAGGGTGTCAACACCGAAACACAGTTATTGAGAACACCAGGAGGAACACCATCAGGACCGTACACCTTCCTAGAGTTAAGCCCAGATAGGGTAGAAAGAACAACTTTGGAAGAGATTCTAATTTCAGACGTAATTAAGCCAGAATGAGGAGGAGGCGGAGAAATAGCACCAAAATCGTCCACGGTTGAGGTGGAGGCAAAAGTTTGAGCAGAGAGTTAAACTTTGTCAGGAGAAGAGACGGCAACTGAGCCGTCGGAATGGAAAAGAGGAGGGAAAGAAGAAGTAAAGTTGTTGAAGAAGTTCTTAGCTAGATGCCAGAAAGAGCGAGAAGAATTAAAATTGAATAAGTTTTTGTTTGGTGAAGGAATTTTTGGCGAGTCAAAGGACAGATTTTGCACAATTCCGGGCAGAAATATAAGCTAAGTGAGAGTCAGGAGTTGGATGGCGACGGCACCTTCTGAAAGACTCCTCTCTATTGCGGATAGCATTAGAACAAGCAAAGTCAAACCAAGGTGTTTTGCATTCGTTGTGGGAATAGAATATGGAATGTATGCCTCCACGCCCAAGAAAATCACCTCCGTCATGTGCTCAGTACACTCGCAGACCACGGAAACAGTAATCATTCCATGGAATTCAGAGAAATACTACCTTAGGGCCACCCAATCAGCGGCACCAAACTAACAAAGGCGTCTCCTCTTAAGGGGATACAAAGACCAAATTTGAGTAATAGGACTATAAACAGATGTAAGACTGTGGTCGGAGGAACCCAACGGAAAGGTTTGACAGTAAGAAGGATGAGAGGTAAAAAAAAATCCAGAATGTTGGTCTCATCTCCAAGGCGATTGGGGATACGAGTAGGGTGCTGTACAATTTGCTCTAGGTCATTCAGGACAGAAAAGTTGTAAGCTAGTTTACTAGGCAGTTAGTGAAATGGAAGGAAAACCAAAGGTGAGTGGTAAATACTGAAATCACCTAAAATGGAGATTTCGGCAAAGGGAGAATGGGATAGTATATATTCCACTTTGGAAGGGAGGTCGTCAGAGAACTTTGGATAGTCAGTATAATTAGGAGAAAGGTAGACGGCGCAGATGTACTGTATTTAATTTGAGACGTAGCCAGAGGGTGTAGAATTCCGAAACGTCAAGTTGGCGAATACGAGAGCAAGTTAGGTCATTGCGCAAATATATGCAACACCCACTTTTGGAGTGAAATTGAGTATAAAGTAGGAGGGTACAGAAAAGGGATTGCTGTCAATTGTCCCAGACATCCGAGTTTCAGTGAGGAAGAAAAGGTGAAGTTTAGAGGAGGAGAGGTGGTGTTCAACAGATTGAAAATATGAGGAAAGGCCACGAATGTTGCAGTTGTTCATGAAAAGTGAATCAGACAGAGGCCCAGAACATCTTGAATGGACAGTAGCAGAACCAGCACCGCTGCCCGGGTCTGCATTCCCAGTATCGTCAGCGGGGGAACTAGAAGAGGGCACACATTTATGGTCCCCTCCCCATGGGAATACGAGGCTCTTGAAGTCATTGCAATTTTTTTTATTTTGAAAGCCGCATGTATGTGTAGTAAAGAACAGGGAGAAGTGTGTGTTTGAGAGCATGTTGGACTGCTCACAGGTAGGTGAGACACGGAAAAAGATCAGCTCAGGAGGACAGTAACAGAAGAAACGGGAGTTCTAGCACTCCCTGTCTTCTGCCTGACGTGCCCCTCCCCCCCTGGAGTACTTCCTTGGTCGATTGGTGTCTACAATCTCTTCCTTAAACTGACGAGTCTTATTGAATAATGCAAAACTGAGGTTATTTACAATAACTTAAAAGACAGAAACAGAGAGACAAAGATTATCCGCGCTAAATTCAGGACAAATTTTAAGACAGAAAATAAAAATAAAATATAAAATAATAAACAAACTTCTACGATAAGAGTTAAGTGTATTACATGATTGTACATAAAATACTGCTGCGCTATAGAAATTTAGCGCACTTATCAAAACAAATTCTTAATTTTCACTGAAAGACTGAGTATTTTGACGAAACTCTAAAAATTTATAAAATAAATTCCCTTCAAATTAGACAAATTTCGATGAAGTCAACACTAACCGACAACTCAGTCTCAACTGATCAAACGTAATGTAACAGAGTTGTGGCCAATGTCGTAACACCGCTTCCCGTCGATCAGCGAAGTTAAGCGACACTGGGTCTGGGTCGTAGTTGGATGGGGGACTGTCCTCCGCGTCCAGATTATATTGCGACCAGTGGTTCGGATTCCACGTCCTACGTAACGCTGTACATTCTCTCTATCATACAACTATATATTGCGGAGGTTAACCCCGTCAAACATAATGCAATCTGACGCAATGTAATCAACCAACCTAAAATGTTGAAATTTTATCTTGCATCAGTTTTCATGACACTATGAATTTGCCGAATGAATAACCTAACCTACATATGATTGATTACAAGTACAAAATACTTTTTTTAGTTTCAGACCAACCAGGTAGAAAATTTCTCCCTTCCTCCCCTGCGTTAGGTGCGAATGCCCACAGTAAACTAACTTTCTGACTTTTCATTAATATACAGTATGTATACAGTATATACAGGGTGGCGCAAAAATCAGGAGTGATTTTGTTAAAAACAGTGGCGGCCAGAGAACGGAAAACTCTCTCTCTCTCTCATATATATATATATATATATATATATATATATATATATATATATATATATATATATATATATATATATATACACACACACACACGTTTGTTATAAATAAACAAACATTTTACGAATCCATATCTGTGTTTGTAATCTTGGTATTTCCTTTTATTGCGTTTATGTATGTTTTTTGACGTGCACACAAGGCTGCACAGAGCATGTGCATCAGTATTGATATTCCAAATTTAGCTTATATATTATAAACAAATGATATCGCTGCAAAGGTTACTGCATTTTAGGATTTAGTTTATTCGTTCATAATCTTTATATCTTCATACGCCCCTTTTAATTAAAGATTCTTGGCTTGCTTATATACAGGGTGTCCGAGAATTATCTGTACAATTTTTGGCTCTTATTAAAAGTCAACCATGAAGTGTAGAAATTCCAGTGTTGGCCCATTTTACAGAGAATCTCTAAGTTTTTTCTGATACCACGTTTTGACAAGTTTTTTAGAAATGTACGCGGGTGACAGACATTGATGATTTAAAAGCAAGAATCACAGCTGCTATTGAACGAATTGATGTGGATATGCTGCAGCGTACATGGCAACATTTGGAGTATCGATTGGATGTTTTGCGAATCACTAATGGTGCACATATCGAATGTTTGTAACAACGTTACTTTAATAAAAGAAACTTTTGAAAATACAGATTCTAAATAATCTTGTTTAAGAATTTTACGTGTGTTATCAAGAATTTTATTAAAAGATGAAATTGTACAGATAATGTTCGGACACACTGGAATTTCTAAAAAACTTGTCAAAACTTGGTATCAGAAAAAACTTAGAGATTCTCTGTAAAATGGGCCAACACTGGAATTTCTACACTTCATGGTTGACTTTTAATAACAGCCAAAAATTGTACAGATAATTCTCGGACACCCTGTATGTATATATATAATATATATATATATATCCCCGCAAGGGGGTTCTAAGCTCGTGCTTTTGAGTGCTCTTTGTGCTCGTTTGTACGTGCTTGTTCCTGGAGGTTTCACGTGCGCCCTCCCGGCCCTAGCACCCAAGGATGATGGGGCTCGACCCTGCAGTCTTTCTCATCCTTGGTCTTTTTCCACTTCGACTGTCCCCTCCACCCTTTCTTTTTCCTCTGTCTTTCCTCTCACTTTTTCTTTGTTTTTCCGCTGAGATATGCCCTTTTAAATAGAGGCGAATCGGTTCTTCCCGAACTTAAAAAAAAAAAAAAATATATATATATATATATAATTACTAATAATAATTACAACTTATTAACTAGTGTTCATACATTGTGATACCAAGCGACTCGCACATCTTCCACATCTTATGTGCAACATCGGTCTACCTGCAAAAGACCTGACATCATCTGCAATCTAGCTTAACCTGACTTTGACCTAGCTAGTGTTCATATTGCCGGGAACATCCGTATGCAGGCGTAAAGTCAAATAATAGTGTTTGGGGGTTGTTCAACCTCCTGCGTAACGGTAAAGGTCATGTGAGAAGGGACCTACAGCTTTACGTGTAATCTGGACAATCTACGGCTGTCATAATCATTCTGATCGCGGAGGGTCACCCATCTATCGACTGACCAGACCTAACGTTTCGCGTACAACCAAACATTTCGGCATGCACATTGTGAGTGACCCACAATACGGCCACCGTTGAATAAAATCATGTAAGCGAAGTGAAGTTACGGAGATCGGGGGTTGGACTCCCGATGGTGCTGGTAATAATAATAATAATAATCATCATCATCGAGGAGTTAGCGCAATGGGCCGCATTCATCTCGCCTGAGCGTCGTACCAGTTTCTGGCCGTCCTCACCGACTAATTATTCTCGCAATAACCTTTCGTCTTCATTAAAATGGCGATGCGAACACGACAAGTTCATAAATACAAACTAAGACAAAACATTCCATCATGTCGAATTGTCATGATGATGAAGGTTGGTATAATTATTTTCTTGGGTATTGTAATGCATATCAATTAAGGAAACGTTGATCGAGTTACAAGAGGGAAAACCAACCTAAAATTGGAACAGATTACGTCGTCGTCACAGCCTATTAATACGCTACACTTATCTCCGATAAAGAACAGTTCCAATACATTTTATTAAAAAAAAAAAAAAAAAAAAAAAAAAAAAAGCAGCTAAATTCATCAATTGAAATTCAGGAATTATTCAAGCAATACAATCTGATTTTATGCTAGACCTATTCTATCATTAATCTTTTCCGAAATATTCTGACAAAAGGAAAGAAATTCAATTTTTATTTCATACAAAACTTGCACTATCGTAGGCCCAATTTCGTTACTGTAATAAGTTAGGCCTACTTTTTTTAACGAAGGACTTTAGAGACTGCTGTATTAACATTCAGAATTCAACTTTCTTCTAAAGAATTCAATTTTAATTTTCAATTATATATATATATATATATATATATATATATATATATATATATATACACACACACCACACGGAGTGTGCATAACCTTTTGCTACGGTGGGGAGTGCAAACTTTACCGGACTGCACAAGTAGATGCGTTATACATTTTTAATCGATAATTTCATTATGATTTCAGATCAATAACTGAAGGTGACGATGGCTGGTGTCGTTGGAGATAGTGAAGAACAACGTGTGGTAGACTGAATTCGAGCAAATGCCTATGGAGCAATGGAAGTGGGTGTAACTTTCATCAATCGGAAGTGGATCGCCCAAAAGCTGCATCGTAGTGAAAGATGGGCGACTGACAAATGGAAGAAGGGATACGATTCGTGCTTTACAAAATTTGGCGAAAGGAGGCCCGAAAAACTGTTGGAGAGCAAAGAGACTGTGACAAAGCAGTGGAAAAAGACGAAGTTGCACTCAAGTAGCCAAAATCATCCGAGATATGAAGGATTGGAGCCTTTCCACGTGATCCCAAAGCCAATGATATCCCCAACAAGCACTGAGAATCGACTTTGGTTTTGCGACTACTGTATCTGCGCCTGTGGGATGATGATGATTGCACGTACTTGACACCAAGTGATGAATTCTTCGTTTAGACTGTCCGTCGGCCAAATTACCAAAATGACAGTGTGTGGTCACTTTCCTTAGAAGATATTGAAGACCACGAGCATTACCAACAACTTTGCGAAAACCCTTGCTGCACTGGGGTAGTCATTTGCTTCACTGTTGTCAAAATTGTGTGGGTGATCAAAGGCGGCGATTCATGGGATGGTGCCTATTATTATCGGCAGACTATTTTGACTGATTGACTGAATAACCTTTACTGATAAAATAAATACAGTTTTACAATTTTTATTGCTACAATAATTTTAACAAATAATTTTGAAATTGGACTATTTAATTTAGCCCTTAAGCTTTAAGTTTTTCTTGCAAAAAACGTCATTCCATTTGTGACAATAAAACCCACACTAATAGAGGGAGTTTATTTCCACAACAGTTTCGATGCCCACTGGCATCCTCTTCGGGTGGATACAGAAAAACGAATTCGTTATATATATATATATATATATGTATATAGTGCAGTGGTTAGCGTCGCTGACTACGAATCCATCGGCCCCGAGTTCGAGACCGGGTGACGGCAGCCGTTGCGCAGCAAAACCCAGCTGTTCATCCTTCCACACAATAAAGAAAGTGGTTGATAGACAAATGGGTATCCTGGGTGGCCTAGGGGTTAAGACGCTGGGCTGCTGGTGAGGCGTGGTTCGGATTCCACGTTAAACTGTAGGTCTAAGGTTGGGTGAACAGCTTGACCTTCGTCAGAATGGACAATTTGGGCGGAAGCTAACCAAAGATCATGTGTGTGTGTGTGTGTGTGTGTGTGGTGTGTGTGTGTGTGTGTGTGGTCAGAATAGAAAGAACTCATTTTTGCTTTATTTTCCGATATCATTAGCCTAATGGCGTCGTATACTTTATCAGATCAATATATGGACAAAAATTATACCTATTATTTTAACACTGATGATGGTCTCTCTTTTTTTCTTGCAGAATAAAAAAATTAAAAAAAGCCATTTGGGGGCCGTTTGGGTTGATGCGAAGTCCCCGGTTGATGCCTCAGTAATAAAAGTCCCCGAGATTGTTCCTAGAGTTAACCGAGCAGTCCTCAAGGTTGCAGCCTCGATATCGAGGGAAATGAAAAATTATCAAGCAAGCATCAAACATCATTCTTGATCAGAGATTCAAGAGAGCGATTGATGCGTTCCTTGGTGGAGTGAAGGAGTCCTTCGTGTTTTAGAAGAAAAAGGATGAAAGTATACTAATTTGTTTACAGATTCCGGTCTAGACTTGATTAAGTTCATTTTAATACATCTGAACTATCTCATCATTTGATTAATTAAGAACACAGCAAGACAAGCCACAGACGTATAATGAAATTATGAAAATGATTCATTACGTATAAATTCATTGAGGGTATATGTACCACACTGTCGTCAAAAAGTTTCGGAAAAAAGTTCGCCCAGAAGCAAAATTTTTAAAAAGCATAAAAAATTACTAATTAGTAATGCCTGGGTTTTATTTTTATAATTCTATTACTGTAACAAAAGAGAATAAAATATCCACAGAAACACAATATTACCAGCTGGTAATTTTTTTTTTTTTAGAAATTGTTTCTAGGCGAACTTTTTTCCTAAAACTACTTTTCTGTAATCTTCAACGCCATCTCATCATCACTCGTTTGGACTCTCATCACGTGACGCTGACTGAGTCTCAAATATTAATTCTTGCGTAAAGGACATAAATCCCGAAGACCTCTTTTCATCTAAGAGATGAATCAACGATGCCCGAGAGATTTCCAAGCGTGGAAAGTGGAAACTAACTCATCTTACTCCGCTACAAGTCTACAACCAACGTATCGTGTATTCAGGACCTGATCAGAAAAGCTATAAAGAGGATTAGCGGTTCCACGTTTGTTTCTGCCCTTCTTATTCGAGTTTCAGCTATTAATATCTTCCAACATAACTCGTACAATCTTTATTATAAATGGAAATTACTATGGATTATTTCAACTAACTTAGGCAGGCCTCACACAGGATCGTCTTGCGACTAACGACTCGAGTCGTCACGACCCAAGTCGTCAAATCGCAAGACGATCCCGCGCGCGGCCAGCCTTACTCCGTATTTTCACTGAAAAGGCGCAATCTACAGTTGTGCTTTTTCACTATTTTTTGTAATAATAATAATGAATGCGTTAATTTTAATTTCTTAAATTAAAAAGAAATAATTCCCATCCAAAAATAAATAGTTCAAACTCATTTACATATCCATAATATAACCCTATATACACGGAGTACAGCAAAATTCTTATTTGCAAATCGGTCTACACAAACCTTTTCTACGCAGTACGGGTCAAAATAAGAGTACTCGAGGACCTTTTCACTGAAGTTACGTACGTTTACATAAAACGTTTACATGAACGAAAGGCGCCATTACCTTCAGTCCTGATAGTAAAATTGAGAACACCGTATTACTTTACAACTGGTGACTGGTGCCTTAATAGCTCTTTTGGAGAGAGTGAAAATTATAATTCCTTAACACACCACCACCCTCTTTGGCACTCACCCTTCCCCTCGTGTAAACTCCGGTATCCTAGCAACGCGGTCGCTTTTATTTTTTTCTTTTATTATTAATACCAAAGGGATTAATAAGTTTCCCCACAAACGGCTGGCAAACTACACAAAGTTTCCTCCAGCAATCGATTGGCACCAAATTTGCTGGAAGGGTAAATATTGACGGAAAGATACGGGAAAACTGTTGGACATTAGTTATCAAATATTCATTGACATTACGTACACTACATTACTAACGTATTTATCTCCGCTTCTATTTCCTTTATGGGTTTTCGCGCGTTCACTTAATCTACTATTTATTTTTACTTTGTAAAGGAAGACACCATAAAAAAAAAAAGGATTATTAAATGTTTGGAAACGAAGACATTTCATTCCATAAATTGAGCAAGAAAAGTTCGAGTTTTACTCACTTTGACTGCGTATAACCATTTACTTTGTATGTTATATTTCAAACTATACACCCGTATAACATTTATACAAACAATCTAACTCATTAACAACATAATTATGAGTTCACCGATGAAAATCGTAATTTCGGAAAAAAAGTTGATCTAAAACGATTTCTAAAAACATAAAAAAATTACCAACTGATATTATTCAGTTTTTCTTTCAATATTTTATTTTTGATGACAAATAAAATTTTAAAAGCAAAACCCAATCATTAATGACTAATTTGTTTTTAGTCCTTAGAAATTTTAGGTGAATCTTCATCCGAAACTACGTTATATTATCGTTACGTTCACGAATGCTTTCATCTAGTGTAGCATTAGAGGAAATTGCTACAGTACTGCCGTTCCCATTTTAGGCCTACAATATGTAAATTTTACAAACGGTGTGTAAATGGTAATTTCTATGGTTTAACCCCTCTGTTCATTCACAACAATTTTTGGAGTAACTGAATAATAAGTACCAAAAGATTACAGTTATTAAAGATGGGGGGGGAGAACAAAAATTTTTAAATATTCGTTACAATATGTAATTATTTTTCAACATCGTTACATCGTAAATGCGAGCCACCTAATACAGATCTATGCACTAATTATTTTAGCTGCATTCAGAACAAATATAAAATAAAAAACGCGAAAACTTTACTATTCCATCTTATGGATTTTTTTTCTTTTTATCAGCTTTTTCCCTCTGTAGCTAATTATGTGGAATAATTTTTTTTTACGAAGAATTCCTCCCCACAAAAGACGTTTATTCGACAATATATTAGAGAAATTCTTTTAAGAAAAAATATAAACCATCTCATTCCATTCCCGAAGAAAAAAGATAAGCAGTTTATCTCCCAACCTTATTATGGATAGTCGAGCCAAAAGATACAAATTCAAGTTCCTAACTTATTAAAGTCGGATTTTTTTTTCTCAAATAAATTTCAATTTCTTTTTCAGTAAAATTGACTCCGTTTCAAATCAATATTTAACCACAGCGAATGATAGATGCCTCATACTTTTTACTGTCACCAACTTCTTATTGTACCTTTTACGTTTACACGCTGCACTGCATCTTATTTTCGGAGCACAATTCATAAATCTATTTCGTATGGACAAACATTCACAGGCTTCTCTAACCACAGTAAAGGACCTTGGTACAAACCAACCTCCAAATCAGACACATTTTATATACTTAGTAAACCTGGTAAAAGCTTCGTGCGTCGGTCTCTCTTCACAAGGTCAAGCTGGTGGGCCCACCTCCAGTACAGGCCTGATGGAGGAGAGTTGCTTTCTTGCGATCTCCATCGCACATAGATAGGCACACCCGGCTCATCTTGTACCATCCTGATCCAGCCATCTGAACTTCTTTTGAAGATTTCAACTTTGACCTCAATGACATTGCCGAGGTCCTTTGGAAACTGGTTAAAAAGTATTGGCTCCCTGACAACCAAGCTATTTTCGTTTAGTATTGAGTGTGTCCTTGTTGGGCCTTTAGCTTGGGAACACAACACATTCTACCTTTCCTATTTTCCAGTGTTCTTTGAATGTTAATTGGGTTTAGTTTGAGCTTAGGTACCAGATTTTCGATAACTTTCCATATGTAAATTATGATTATGATTATGATTATGATTATGATTCTTCTTCTTCTTCTTCTTCTTCTTCTTCTTCTTTCCAGCGAAGACAGATTTAATTTGCGGTCTTCCCGGCAGTTGATTTTTTTGCAGCCATCAATTTTGGCTGTGAAATTCCTCTGGACTTATTACAGTTTATTAATTTCTTCTTTTTTGCATGGTGACGTTTCATCAATTCCACACACACACACACGCGCGCACACTTCGCAGCAATGTTTACTCACTTTCTTTACTATCACTATTCTAACGGACACTGCTCTTCCGAACTCTCTAACTGCATGCTTCCTCCTTTAAGGAGAGCACGCAGTACCAGACTTTCGACACATTCTCATTCCTTTTCTTTCAAACACTGACCCAAGGGTTAATCGGTATTTTCAATCTTTCATCTACTTAACCGGTCAACTTTGGAACAATCTTCATCAATCCATATTTACCCCCGTCTATGACCTTCAATCTTTCAAACGCAGTGTCCGGTCATCTCGTAAATACCTTGGACCTTGATTTTGGCTCTCCTCTTCCTCTCTGGTAGGAGCATTTTTGTGGACATTCGCCCTTGGCCCCCTCCTTCCTGCATAATATATCAGGTCATCCCATAAGTAATGTCGTTTTTTACGATAGATTAAGTTTAAACTAGTCCTACTCGGTTTAAGCATAAATTTTCTGAAGGTTATATCTAAGAGGAGATGTATCGTGTTTCGCTACATACTTTACAGACCATGACCAGTGAAGACGTGTGTTTTGCTTTATGTGAACCCCTCATAAACATGGCGGTATCAGAAGAGCGTATCAGGCATATAATGCTTTACGACTTCAAAAAAGGGAATAGTGCTACTGAAGCAACGCGAAACATTCAGGACGTTTATGGCGAGCAACGATATTCTGCATGAGGAAATGTCAAAGATAGTTTCAAAAGTTTAGGAATGGTGACTGCTGTTTGACGCTCTGGACGCCCTGCTGAGTTTGATGATGACCTGCTGTTAGCCGCACTTGAAGAAGACTGTTCAACAACTGTCGAAGAATTGGCCCAGAAACTCAATTCATCCCCGTCCACCATCCATCGACATTTGCAACAACTCGGGAAAGTGCCTAAGTTAGGAAAGTGGGTGCCACATGAACTGTCTGTCGACAATCTGGGGGTGCGAGTAAACATTAGCATAGCTCTTCATTCCCGTGAACTCCAAGATCCGTTCTTGCACCGTTTAGTGACTGGTGATGAAAAGTGGATACTGTACCAGAATGTTAAGCGCCGTCGACAGTGGGTTTGTGCCGGAGAACCAGCGACACCACAGCCAAAACCAAATCTTCACCCTCGGAAGGTGTTGCTTAGTGTTTCGTGGGATAAAGGTGGTGTACTACACTTAGAAACCTTGCCACACAACCAAACAATCACCGCTCAAGTCTACTGTCAACAAAACTGGATCGATTGAACACTGCACTAAAAGAAGAGACCTTCTTTGGTTAATCGGAAAGGAATCGTGTTCCACCACGACAACGCACGTCCTCATACCGCTCGGATCACTACTGCAAAAATTGAGGAGCATGGGCGGGAAAAACTTCCACATCCTCCAGACCTTACGCCTTCAGATTACACTAGGCAACAAATTTCAACTTTTTTTTGTTACAGACACGTGAACTACTGATTCCTACTAAAGCGCTGATGCTGATTTCAGATCTGATATCAAAATTTCTCTATCACGTCCAGATTTTGTGTAACCGAAAACCCCTATTTTTCATTTTTTTCTCACCCGCTTCTATTACGAAAGCCGTCTAAGCTACTTTTCCGTGCCACGTTTTATGTTAAGCATACTTAAATAATTAGTGAACAGGGATGTCTTTCCTCCTTCATTCTGGCTTAAGACAGACCGGAATTCCGCTGGCGGAGTTACCACCCCTGCGCCCAACCATCCACCCAAAGCGCGTTAGTATTTTGTTGTTACTACTGAAAGGCAAATTCCTGTTCTTAAGTGAAACTTTGGTGTGTCCTCTTCCTTTGTCGCTTGTAGGATGACGAGCTCTCCTTCTGCAGGAACCAACAATAATCTCCCATCATATTTGGGTTGAAATTACCTTGGTATCTGTTTTCCATAACTGAGATCTGTTGGTGGAAGTGCTCACCATGCTCGTCACTTACAGCCCCAAGGTTGGCCGGGAAGAAGTCAAGATGAGAATGTAAAAATGAATTTTCAAAGACATTCTGCATCCCATTATTTCATAAGATTTAAGCATGTTTTCTACGAGTTTACGCTGGTTTTCAGCTTTGTGGTTTCCAAGAAAATTTTTGACAACTTCAACGAAAGATGTCCATGCTCCTAGTTCATTCTCATTTAGGTTAGATGGAAACGATGAGTCGTGGATGACACTGCGGATCTGTGGTCCAGTGAAAACTCCAGCTTCTAGCTTAGCATCTGTCAATATTCCTTTGAATTTATCCTTTAAATATTGGAACCACTACCTTGATGATCCATACCCTTCACGAAATATTTCATAAGGCCAAGTTTAATGTGAAGTGGTGGAAGATGTACTTTCTGAGGGTCAATAAGTGCTGGGTGTTTCACATTGTATTTACCAACAACATGTTCAGTTCTAGATGGCCAATCATGTTTTTGTAGTGGTTCTTGTCATCTCTGCTGTTCCATAGACACAAAAAGCACATATGCTTTGTGTAGCCCAACTGTAACCCAAGAAGTAATGATACAACTTTAAGGTCGCCACAAATATTCCATGTGTGGTCCTTATATTTGATGAGTCTTAGCAGCAGTTTCATCGATTCATAAGTCTCATTAAGGCCAGTGGCATGTGCTACAGGTATTGAAGGTTTTTCATTGCCGTTGTGCAGTAATACAGCTTTAAGGCTAGCTTTACTAGAGTCAATGAACAGTCTCCATTCTTTTGGATCATAGCGACAGCCAATCCCTTGCATCAGACCACTGATATCGTGGCAGAAACAAACGTTTTCTTCCTGTAAGTAAATGATGAAAACTGCAAATGGCGATGGCGGAAATGGAAACTTTGGTGTTTGGTTGGAGAAGATTAAATTCTTGAAGTCTTGAACCAAGCAACTCTGCCTTTTCTTTTGGTAATTCCAAATCGCGCACTAAGTCATTTAACTCCGCTTGACTTAACAAATGTGGGGAAATATTTGCATCTGGAACATATATGCCATCTTTCCCTGTTTCTATATCACCAGCAGAATCTTCAGATGAACTGCTGTCTGTTATCGTTGCTGGTGGAACTGGTGGTGGATTTGTTTCATCATGTGGTACTGGTTTCATTGCTGATTCGCAGTTTGGGTACGTGATCTTTGATTGTTTTTCTTTGTGAAACCAGCAATCTTTGTCAAACAAAAATAACAATCATTGAAGTGATTTTTCGGCTCACGCCAAACCATGGGGACTGAGAACGGCATAGCTTTTCTTTTACCATTCATCCAAGCTATTAACATTGCACTGCACTGTGCACAGCAAATATGTGGTGCCCAGTCCCTCTGTTGGACTCCTAACTTACAGTCAAAATAACACTTGTAGGCAAGTTTAATCTTTGTTGTTATGTTTCTACGTTGTGGCTTAGGTGTATATTGTCCACAGACAAAGCAGAAGTTGTCTGGGTGATTTACACAAGCACGTCTATTTGATGCCATTTTTAATTACCATACAATATCTGAAAAAACGTAGAAAGTAATTATTACGATGCAAAATAAAAAGAAATACACACCGTAGTACAAAACAAATGCTATAAAAACACACAAGTCACCACAACCTGTCGCTTGCTCATCAGCAGAGAGCTTCAACAACCGTTCTGCTTGACTGTCACGTAGCGACTGACCGTTGGGCCGTTGCCCGTTACTATGCCCTTGACTCAGTGTTGCCAACTCGGGATAAATTTTATTTATCAAAATTGTTCGAATTTGTATATAGTTGGCCAAAAAAATTGCTTTAACCTTGAAAAGCAAGTTTCATATTACTGGCATTAAGCCGATTAAAACCAAAATCTGGACGTGGTAGAAAATTTTACTAAAAGTGATTTGCATTTTACACAAAATCTAGACGTGATAGAAAAAATCTAATTATAGATTTGAAATCAGCATACCGAAATTAGCTAGGAGCACCTATTTGGTCTTCTGTAACAAAATCTTTGTTGCCTAGTGTTATCATCTCTTCAGGAGTCTGCAAAACTATCTTGACGAGAAACAGTATACTACTTTAGATGACCTGCACACCAGTCTTTGTACGTTTTTTGCCTCAAAACCGCCTGAATTTTATAAACATGGCATTGAAAAGCTTGTAGGACGTTGGCAGTGTGTCATTGATTCCGATGGAAAATATATACTAGATTAAAAAGTTTCAGTTGAGTTTTTTTTGTCCTTCAAATTCCGATCTAAAAAACGACATTACTTATAGGATGACCTGATATATATATATATAATTTTTTTTTGCACACCAAGTGTGTGTGTGTGTGTATAATAATATATATATAATATATATATATATATATATATATATATTATATATACATATATATATACATATACATACATGTGTATATTATATATATATATATATACATACATGGTGTCCGAGAATTATCTGTACAATTTTTGGCTGTTATTAAAAGTCAACCATGAAGTGTAGAAATTCCAGTGTTGTCCCATTTTACAGAGAATCTCATTAAGTTTTTTCTGATACCACGTTTTGACAAGTTTTTTAGAAATGTACGCGGGTGACAGACATTGATGATTTAAAAGCAAGAATCACAGCTGCTATTGAGCGAATTGATGTGGATATGCTGCAGCGTACATGGCAACATTTGGATTATCGATTGGATGTTTTGCGAATCACTAATGGTGCACATATCGAATGTTTGTAACAACGTTACTTTAATAAAAGAAACTTTTGAAAATACAGATTCTAAATAATCTTGTTTAAGAATTTTACGTGTGTTATCAAGAATTTTATTAAAAGATGAAATTGTACAGATAATGTTCGGACACACTGGAATTTCTAAAAAAAACTTGTCAAAACTTGGTATCAGAAAAAACTTAATGAGATTCTCTGTAAAATGGGACAACACTGGAATTTCTACACTTCATGGTTGACTTTTAATAACAGCCAAAAATTGTAGATAATTCTCGGACACCCTGTATATATATATATATATATATATATATATATATATATATATATATATATATATATATATATATATATATATACATACGGTGTGCAAAAAATTTGCTGTAGTTTTGACTATAGGGGTGAGGGTGAGGGTGAGGGTGGAGTGGTCTCCGTTGCTCCGGGGAATGGGGGATGTCACACGTTATGTATGTCCACTGATTGGTGGTCGGGGACCGGCTGCAGGGGAAATCCGGGACGGCTACGGGAATTTTGGGGAAAAACAAAGCGCCTTGTTTCAGTCGTATAGATGGGCACTTATTTTTTTTCCAGATGGAATTAATCGAGTGAGAATAATTTGCTGTTTTACTTTTTATGGTATACATATGTAGCCTATTTGTCGTACTTTCACCACTAAGAAAATATCATTTCGCGTACACTAGATACTCACACAGGTACTGGCACTTATAAAATGATAATTTACTGCTATATTTTCACTATTAATTAGTATTATTCGGACTTCGATCAAAACACGTTACTGGTACACTGGGCAGAAAGAAAAAGACATACATACATACATACCGTACATTATGTGTGTGGTTTCGCTCTTGCGTCAACGGGCCACGTCCCAAGCGCGTCTCTTACCACCACGCCATCCAGGAAAGGTGCTCACTATGAAGCCCAACAACGCAGGGACGAAAGCTCATTTGTGCTGTACTACATTTTATTTCAGTCTCCATATGAAAACCAAACTATGATTCAGTTTTCAACTAACACGTGTTTGACAATATCTGGAAATAGGTTCAGCTGGGATGATGATGCTTACCTCATAGACTTTGGTCTTTAGGCCTTCCGGTGTCTTAGGCTTTTGCAGAATAGATCCTATCTTTTATGTAACACCACAAAAAAGTCAATGGGCGTGAAGTCAAGTAAATATGGGGGCCATTCCACTGGCGCATGAAGGGAGATTAATCACCCGGAAAAATGCATCCTCAAAAAGTTGCGAGTTTCACAAGCAGTGTGTAGAGGTGCTCCATCCTGCTGAAACCACTGAATCTGGGGTAATGCAGTTATTTCTTTTACGGAACAAACTTATTAGTTGTGGTAAGCAGAAAACTTGTAACATCTAACGATATGAATTTCGCGTTACCGTTACTGCTTTCCCAGTTTAATTCTCATAGAAGTAGGGATCTACTACACCATACACCCAACACCGACCCAAATATTGAGTTAACCAACACTGCGTGGAAGATCTATTGGAGCGCCAGCATGACTTCCCCAGTAACGAGTTTTTTCTGATTAATCTCCCTAGACCAGTGGTATTAAACCTTTTTCGCACTGTTACCCCTTGAGCTAGCCAACAAAACCGTAATTACCCCTCTCCCTTTTTTAAATGGTAAATATGAGAAAAGGTACAGAAAACAAAAAAAATTTAGTGGAACCATAACTAAACTTCTTTTCGGACAGTGGTGCTAGTTCGTTACCCCGTTACCCGAGAAAAAGGCGAATTACCCCATGTTAAATACCACTGCCCTAGACAGATGTACAAACACTCGTCAGTGAAGTGGATACGTTTCAAATACTCAGGATCTTCTAGCTTTGCTAGCATCCACCTTCAGAATTCCAAGTTTTATTATTTTTTTTTAACATTAGTCAGTGAAGCTTGCGAGTGAATTTTGTAGAGAAAAAAGATTTAATTCGGTACGAAGTATACGATGCACAGTAGGGTGGCCCACTTTTCAATTTTTTTTGAAAAGTAGGTGATCGTGGTTTTTCCCATTATTTGGCACTATACTAGCATATTGGTACCATTTTTACAAAAATTGATCAATATTTAGGGGTCTCGCATCGACCTTGAAATTACTAGGTTTTTTTTTTAAAATGCATACTTTTTAACTTTTTACTGAATCAAGATAAATCATTAAGTAGGGATGTTTTCTGAATCCTCTTAATGAGAGAAGTCGTTTGGTGTGCCTGCCAATGTCATACGACTAACGGTTTAAAGGTTGTGCCTGTATACAGGTAATACCAATGTGCTAGTATAGTGCCAAATAATGGGAAAAACCACGATCACCTATACTTTTCAAAAAAATGAGTCACCATACCCGGGCGGAATGTATATAGGTAATTAGAAAATGCACTATGCCTGTGCCAGGTACCTTACCTATTTCTTTTTTTGCAGATCATAACATTTTGAAATTCTGTCTGAGTTCCTCATCCTTTGTCATGGACAAATCGATGGCAACCATAACTGGAAGAACTCTTGAAGCTACAAATAGAGTGTCATCAAAAGGAAAGGCGAAAATAACATCGCTACCTTCTCTAAGACCGGCCTCGGAAATTTTTTTAGTTGGCCAACCGTCGTCCTCCATCAGTGGTAGCAAATTGCCAACAACACGGCAGGTTTTGCAATACTTCTTCAGTGTTATCCAGTACACTGCTAACAGGAAAGACGCATTCAAAGAAACCGTAAACAACGTCTTAAAGTTTTGGAACATGGCCCGCATTAAAACAATCACAAAGCTCAACTGCGAACGGAAGCTAGAGGCATTGTGGAAAGAGTGGCACTTACTCCAAAAGAGCAGAAAACGAGAAACTGACGCCGCAGGAAAACGGCAGAAGTTTTCGGACAGTGTGGACAAGCTGTGGGATATCGGAGCATCTGACGCTGTCGAAGATATAAAGAAG
The DNA here is from genome assembly GCA_023014485.1 of Bathynomus jamesi. Taxonomy (NCBI): domain Eukaryota; kingdom Metazoa; phylum Arthropoda; class Malacostraca; order Isopoda; family Cirolanidae; genus Bathynomus; species Bathynomus jamesi. The sequence goes on along the minus strand of JAJOZX010012057.1, from coordinate 33,444 downwards.
AATCGACTGCTGTCCGACAAGGACAAGAAAGAAGACATTGACTTCTACCTCGATCAACGTGGTCTTCGGGTGGCAACGATGAACGGGAACGATAAAGTTTTCGCTGTAAAAAGAAAGCTACAGGAAGGAAGAAAACGTCCTCGCCAGGAGCCGCAAACCTGAAAGTGTGCATACAAAACCGGAGATGAGGCCATGGAGAATGATGATACTGGCATGTCAGGAGAGTCGGAGACAGAACTAGCGTTCCCCCTGCCGAAAGAGCCAAGTGTGTCTGTCAATCTTCCTCGCCGCATCCTTAATGCACCTGCTGTCATGGAAGTGACTGATCGTTTCCGCATGTCCAATAATCAGGTGCGTATTGTATAGTATTCATCGATAGCGTCAGTTTTAAAGTGTCCCGTAACCCACATGTATTCTTGACAGTTTCCTTTCCACTTTCCATCTCTACATAGGTAGTAAGCATTGTGGCTGCTATCACACGTTCGGCGGATCCACCAGCAGACCTCAATCAGTTCAGCATCTCGAAAGAAACGGCTCGCCGGGGAAAGTGTCACATCGCCGTGAAGTGGCGACGGCTGTGAAGGACTCCTTCACGCCACCGAAGCACACTGTTGTCCACTGGGATGGCAAAATGGTCAAGGTCAGTTGATTAAGTTTTCATAGCTATCAATTTAGTAATGAGATTCATGAAGCATAATGTCAATTAAAAAGAGAACTGAATGTGAACAAAATAGGTTACTTTACAACCATGAAATTGAAATATATGGCATGTGTTTCAGAACTTCCTTGGAACGGCGGAGCACCGCCAAGCAATTCTCATCTCCGGGGCTCCTCATTGCACAGAAGGAAAGTTGCTGTCAGTCCCAGCTGTTGCTGACGGCACCGGACTGTCGCAGGCGCGGGCAACCATACATGCTCTCGAAGATTGGGGATGTGAGGAGAGCGTCATCGGACTCTGCTTCGACACCACTTCCACCAACACGGGGAGGGTGCAGGGTGCAGTTGTCCGGCTGGAAAACATGCTCGGGCGACCACTACTCCAGCTGGGATGCCGTCATCACGTCCTAGAGCTTATCGTGGGGGCAGTAGCCGTCACCCTGCTCGAAAGGACTACGGCACCAACTGATCCTTTGTTTCAGCAGTTGAAGAGAAGGTTAGTTCATTTTTTGTGCAAGGTAAAGTTAGGACACACATGATATTCCACTAGTTTATAAAACAGCAAGCCAAACCGGAACTTCAGAAATTTGTCACACAATTTTCTTGTTTATTATTTTTGAAGATGGGACGAGCTCGATCTCTCGACCTACTGCAAGCTGCAGGTCGAGAATCTGGCGGAGAGTACGTGGCTAATAGAACTCCGGGACGCGGAGCCTACCACCACGCAAGATGGATAGCTAAAGTTAGTATTTTCAAATAAAAATAATCTAGAGATAAGTTTAAATGTTATTCAAAGATAAACATTTCATTATAATGCAAACAAAGTAATTGGTTACAATAAACCTGTCTTACTTACAATGGTGCCTATTCTGTTTCAGGTCATCTACTACACAAAACTGCTGATGTTCAGTAGGCAGCTGGAGCTCGACGCCGAGCTGGTCGACAAACTGCACAGGATCGTGGTGTTCATCGCTCTTCTGTAGTACCAGCTTGGTTGGCGGCCCCTGTAGCAGCTGATGCGCCGTTGAATGACCTGGTACTATACCAGCGTTTTCTGAGGTATAGGGCAGTGGACCGCGAGGTGGCAGAAGCGTCACTGGCAGTGATGAGGCGGCACTTCTGGTATCTGAGGCCTCAGACCGTCATCTTCGCTCTATGCAGCAACAAGGTGGATGGCACTGTGAAGCAACAGATGGCAGAGCTGTCCCACCTCCCTGTACCCAAAGACTTCACATACGAGAACGTCTCAGTCTACGAGATGACGCTACTCCCCGACCTGATCGACGAGTCCTCCTGGTTCTTATTTGCAGGTCTGAAGATGTATGGGTCTTCGTGGCTCACCCTGCCAACTGATAAGTGGGACGAGAACGAGGACTTTTGTCGTCTGAAGGGTGTGATCTCTAATCTCGAGGTCACCAATGACGTCGCTGAAAGAGGAGTCCAACTGATACAAGACTATGCGAACACGGTCACAAAGGACGAGGCACAGCTGCAGGATCTTCTGCAAGTGGTGGAAAAGAACCGGAAAGAGCTCGGCGACTTCAAGAAGTCATCACTCGCCACGATGACATAGCACAGAGGGACAACGTTGCAGCCAGTGACGTGTTATAGTGGTCAATACAATGCAAAAGTGATTGTTTAAGTTATTCTTTCTTTCTTCCTTATTTGTCTGCTATTTGCTGATTTTTTTGAAAAGTATAGGTGATCGTGGTTTTTCCCATTATTTGGCACTATACTAGCACATTGGTATTACCTATATACAGGCACAACTTTTAAAACGTTAGTCGTATGACATTGGAAGGCACACCAAACGACTTCTCTCATCAAGAGGATTCAGAAAACATCCCTACTTAATGATTTATCTTGATTCAGTAAAATGTTAAAAAGTACGCATTTTTAAAAAAAACTCGTAATTTCAAGGTCGATGCGAGACCCCTAAATATTGATCAATTTTTGTAAAAATGGTACCAATGTGCTAGTATAGCGCCAAATAATGGGAAAAACTACGATAACCTATACTTTTCAAAAAAAATTGAAAAGTGGGCCACCCTAATGCAGTTTCCGAAATACCTACTTCTGCTGACAAACGTCGAACCGACTTCTGCGCAATAACTTTATGAACCATATTAACGTTTTGCGCAATTCTTGTGGATCGTCGCCTACCGCTATTACTCTAATGTTGATTGGTTACATTTCCTTTATTTGAAATTTCCTAGGAATTCATGATATTGTTTTTATATCGAGTGAACTCTGCATCCATATTCTCTACAAAAGTTCCTCTGCACCTGCGTTACATTTGTCACATGAAACCACTCAACAATCTTTTATTTTCCGTTCCAGCTGCAAACGTGGCATCACTGTTTGAAGGTTCGGCTACTAGAAATATATACGTATATGCGGAATAAAAAGCCCAACCCGTTACCTTTCTGAAGAAGAAACCCCAATAATGAAAATAAGGCAAATAAAAATATGGACTTTTATAGGACACCCTATATGTGTAGAGCAAGCCTGGGACAGTACGAGTGTGACAGTAATTGATACAGGTAAATTTGTACTGCCTTAGGGAAGAAACGCAAACTTTTGGCGCACCTTGCTCCTAAGAATCACGCACCACGACTGATAATAACTAGAGGTGTCTGCAATACAAACTAAAAGAAAACTGCAATAAATTGAATACGGATATGGATGTTCTTTGGACGAGACTAACACAGAGCATTGTTGCTTTCTGTGGTGATGAACCACGTACGAAAGCCTCGTCAATACTCTGATCCTCTATTTGCTTGGCAATGCTGCTACGAGCTGCTCGTACCCTGAAATGGGCGTATGGGCGGAATGGTAAAAAGATGTTTAACTTTTCATATTTCCACTTAAACTATGAATGCATCGATAATATGTATATACGAGTAGATTAGTCTACAAATATTTTCCATAAACATAAGTTTCATCGCTTTCACTAAACATTTTTCTCCGCATGGCTGAAAATGGATCTGGTTCTCTTCTATTTTCAGATTTGATTCACTCTTTTATACGTAATGCTTCATTCCTTCACCTTACGTCAAAGGTATTTGCGTCAAAGGCAGGACGAGAAATGAGAGAGACTCGAAATTCTTGAGTTTGGGCGATTCATTTCTAATTCACACGCGAGTTAAAGATGTTGGCTTTACAGAACTATAAAAACCCACCTAAATCAACACTGCGTTGTAGTTACACCTATAATATGCGCAAATAAGCTGCAAGTTCACCACTCTTGGCCCACAGACCAACAAACCCTTTAAGTAAGAAAAGTGCAGTGATAACCGAAATTTCTCTATGGACATACCTTGTTTGTGCGAATCAGAAAATATGCGGGAATTAGATAGCGAGAGTCGTCTTGTAATCCGAGTAAATGTTGGTGTTGCAACAGGCCCTGAAAATGGGTAGAGAATAATAGAATTATGCTCTTATAAATAACTTTATAGACATCACTAAAATTAAAAGGAGATAAATATAAGAGAGATACATAAATGAGTAAACTATACTTTATTTCAATTAAATGGTGGGAGTTGCCGAACCAAGAACTTTACAGTACAACTAAAATGAGACAAGGCAAAGAAACAAAACCTTTGATGAATATTTCATAAAGGTTACTTTATTATTATTATTAGATACATTTGTTGTTACTATTGCTATTTGTTATTACTTTCCATTTTCACTTCTCTTATGTTAATAAACTGAATCTCATTAAATATGCCTAAAAAGCTTCCACGCTTCCAACGGCATATTCAGATTAGAATAGGGCAAATATATTAATGTCATATCAGATATCGAAATTGTACAGAAAAATAGTGAAAATTATTGTAAAACTTTTTTCTTTTCTTTTAAATCATGGTTAGGTTTTGGAAAGGCAATTTCAATTTTTCTCAAATCTCATCGTCCAAAAAGTTTTGAACCCTTTCGCACTCCAGCAAAAATAGCCTGACTGACTTTGGTATTTTTAATTTGCTCAAGTGTCACAGACAAGGTTAAAGAGAGTAACTATAAAAAGGACTTACCATTCTCTCTAATTCCTCCATTTTCATCAATGGTTAAGTGTTCGGCAAGTTCAGTGAGGCTACCATCGTGAAATCGTGTAAAGGTTTGAGAAAGTCTTCTTCTAATACGCTTTAAACTCATCTTTACAATTACATAAACATAGCCACTTCCACAACACACTAGTAACTTCTAGGAATAACAAGTGCAAATATTTTGATCACAACAAAGTAACATTATAGGTAATAAATGTATGACAGACAACGGGTTTCAATACAATATATTTAACAATTCTGTAACAAACACGGAGTCCAACATCTTTGCGCGTAAAGCCTCAACAGTTTCATGATTCAGCCTTGAAAAATTAATTCGCATAAAACGACTGTCGTTATATAGGCGTAATTATGCACGCGGGAAAAGATTACATCTCTTATAAATGTAACTGGAAGGCACGTATCAATATGGAAGCTCTTACTAAATATTATGCAAGTACTTAGACGAAAGTACAAGTCATATTAAGTTCACTTAAATATACATCATAACAGTGGAAACCTTTTCAAAATAGATTTGCAAAGATGTCTTTATTTGCGATTCAATAAAATCCTTACTGACGTTCTCATAGTACTTCCATTAAGATATTGGTCTCCATTGTGCAAATTCTATATTCTACTTTTACCTGAAAATTAAAAATGATAAACTGATTAGCAAAGATGGCTTCGAAAGTGTTCAGAAGAGCAATGTCCGTTATAATAAGATTTCAAGGAGCTTTGCTATAATGCTTAAACTTAGAAATGTAGTCCCTAAACAGTTTTATTAACTCTCTATCATACTCTTATTCTTCCTTATATAACGTACTGCACCCTTGTTTGGGGAAATCCCGCTAACAACACTTTAAACAGTAACTTTGTCATCCAAAAACGAGCAATGATCAATTTAGTGCATCGTTTAAAGAACTAAAACTACTAAAGCTCAAAGATGTAATCAGACTGGCACATTTTTACTTTTATTTACGAGTGTAAGAACAATCATTATGGTTTCTTATTTCTGTTTATAAAATGTTTTTTTGTATTTTTCAGATATTTGAATTAGAATTATATAGTGATGGCTACCAATAGGCCCTGCAGACACACTGCAGATTCATTTGTCATGTTTGCGGCCATTATATCAATCCAAAACAAGTAAAGCACAAAATTGACACGGGAACGAAGTTTTGTACAGCATATCACGCTTACTTTGGCATGCCCATGGGCGATCAAGATAAATCATGGGCACCTCACTTTTGCTGTGGAAGCTGCCGTTCCACATTAGAAGGATGGCTGCGAGGTACCAGAAAAGGTATGCCATTTGCTATTTCTCGCATTTGGAGGGAGCAAACCAATCACCACGATGGTTGCTACTTCTGCATGTTAGACATTTCATTCTACAAGAGAGGTAAAGGTGGAAAAAATGTCCTATATCCAAATATCCCATCTTCTATTGTCCCAGTCCCCCATAATGAAGATTTACCCGTTCCATGCCCACTCATCATGGAGGAAATAGAAGAAACGCCTTTAATATCCTCCGATGAAGATGATAACGCTGACTTCGAGGCAAGCTCCAATACGTCACCCCCATTTCCCCAACCAAAAGACATAGACGACCTAGTCAGGGATATGAACCTTACGAAAACCAATGCAGAAATTATGACGTCCCGCCTTAAAGAGTGGAATCTTTGGACCCAAGTGTCAAGATCTCTTTCTACAGGAATAGGCATTTGCAATACGCTTCTTTCTATTCCTGTTTTGCATCGAGCTCTCTTTGCTAATGCTGTGATGTGAATGGCCTTTTTGTTGAGATAGGAATTGAATACAGCCCTGCTGATTGGCGTTTGTTTATTGACAGTTCAACTCGAAGTTTAAAAGGCGTCCCTACTACATAATGGAAACATGTTTCCATCTATTTCTGTGGCTCATTCGGTTGAATTGAAGGAAGAATATGAAAATGTAAAGTAGTTGCTAGACAAAATAAACTACAGTGAACATAGATGGATGTATGTGGAGACTTCAAAATGCTAGGATTCCTGCTTGGACTACAGGGCGGTTACACTAATATTCGTGTTTCCTCTGCCTTTGCAGCAGAGCAGATGGTGAGCACTTTGTCAAAAAGGAATGGCCCGTGAGAAATGAGCTTAATCCAGGCAAACACAATGTTCTTAACGAAGCCTTTGTTCGAAAAGGCAAAATTTTGCTACCCCGCTGCATATCAAGCTTGGTCTTATTAAAGAATTCATCAAAGCTTTGGATGCTGAAAGTGATGTTCTTTATCATATACTTCAATGTTTCCCAAACTTTCTGAAGCTAAAATCAAGGGAAGCATATTTGTTGGACCTCAAGTCAGACGTATGTTAGCATCTAAAGAGTTTAGAAGAAAAAATAACAGCTCTTGTAAAAAATGCTTGGCAGTCATTCCGGCTTGTAGTCCATGGATTTTTAGGTAAAAGAACGACAACTACAAAGAGCTAGTAGAAAATCTACTCAACACTTTCAAAGTTAGGTTGTAGGATGTCCCTGAAGTTCACTATCTGGACTCACATTGATTCAGAATTCTTCAGACCAAATTTGGGTACATAAGTGAAGAACATGGTGAAATTTTCACCAAGATATCCAAGCCATGGAGAGGAGATATCAGGGAAAATGGATGAAGCTATGATGGGCGACTATATTTGGTGTTTAATACGAGATAATCCACGGGAATACAAGAGAAAAAGTCGCTCAAATGTACATTTTTAAGCATTATCCGTTTAGATTTGAGAGCATATTTGTGTGCATATTTTTTTGGTGCATTATATAGGCATTATATATACACATTTTACATCTTTAAATATGAAATATATTTATTTTCCTTTCCTTTTCTTCATTGTGATTTTGCTCTCTGATAAGCCACTAGGTACAAAAAATAGATTATGGTTTTCAGAAGAAATGAGTTTTCACGAGAAAACTAATGCGATTTTTTAATTCAGCGCACCCAAAAACAAAGAACACCAAAAAATAAGATAAACAAATTTTCCAAAATTTTGTTACCTAGTGAATTATTTATTGTTCATCTTTCGTGTCTAATACTGATCTCTTCGTATAGTATTGGTATCATACCTTCAGTAATGACTTTGTATTTGTTTATATCTATAATAACAACTTAAGATTAATATATACTTTAATAAATAATAAATAATAATAAATCCCTATTCATGATTTATATTATTAATTAATTAATTAATTAATAATAAGTTATCTATAATAAATTATGATTAATATATACTCTAATTAATAATCCCTATTTAGTTTTATATTATTAATTAATAATAATAATAATAATAACTTAAGAGCCCAGTAAAGTCTAAAGTTAAGGGCCAAATTAAATAAAAATAAATAGTCCAATTTTACAATGAACGTATTTACGTTACAACAAAAACAAAAATTGTTAAATTGTTTTTATTTTATCAATAAAGATTATTCAATTGAATAGCGACAGTAAAAGCGAGTGAGGCAACACTGCGGCGAAGAGAGGGGATTGAAGACGGTCAGGAAGAGGCAGGGAATTGACGAGACGAAAAGCCTTTGATTCCACCTGGTCAAGTGGAGCTGCGTCGGTTGAGCCACCCGACACACGAGAAGCGTACTCCATATATAGAATACAGAGACAGGAAGTGACTAGGGTGAGGAAACTGCGGAGCCGGTACAGCACACCTAACCTCATCGAAGCTGTTTTAGAAAGAGAGTACCGTACAGTATACGGGATCTTTCGAGGAAACGTGGAGAAAAGGAAACGCCAACGATGTAAAGAAGAGAGAAGGGATTGAGTTGTGTATTGTTGAAAATACGGGGATAGTCGTGTGGAAAAGTGTGACGAGTAGACAAATGAAGGAACCGAGTTTTTGAGGCACTGAAAGACGAGGGTTTCTCTTCTCCAATCAAAGATAGTAAAAAGATCAGAGGTCAGGTGCATCATAGCCGTCCTACGCGAATCATGGGGTGTCTGTTGAGAGGGGACCCTTTGTGAAGCGGGTGGAGAAGTGAAGGGTTGAATCATTGGCATAGAAGTGAATAGGACAGGAAGAGCGACTTAAGTGAAAGGAAAAGAGTGGATGACGAGACAGAACCCTGAGTAACGCTGTTAATAGCTTTAGGAGAAGAACAGTGGCCATCTACAACCGCAGCTATAGATCGGCCAGAAAGGAAATCAGAGATGAAGGCACAGATAGAAGGATTGAAACCGAAGGAGGGCAGTTTCAAAATTAAGGATTTGTGTCAGACTCTATCGAGAGCTTTTGATGTCTTGCGCGATAGAAAAGGTTTCACCGAAATACCGAAAGGAGGATGACCAAGAGTCCGAGAGATATGTAAAAAGATCGCTAGTACAGCGTCCCCTAGCGAAACCCATGCGGATGATTTGAAAGAAGTTTGTGAGAAGGGTGTTTAAGAATCTTCCTATTAAGGATAGATTCTAAAACTTTAGAGAGGCAAGAAATCAAAGTAATTGGACGATAGTTGGAGGGTTAAGAGCGGTCACCCTTCTTTGGGACAGGTTGAATGAAAGCGAACTTCCAGTAGAAAGAAGGGTACCAGATGAAAGACAAAGACGAACGAGTTTGCCTGGCAGGATATCAGCACAAAACACACTTCTTGAGAACAACAGGAGGGACACCATCAGAACTGCGAGCCTTCCTTGAGATGAACCCAGATGGAGCAGAGAACTTTTGGAAGAGATTCTAATTTCAGACAATTAATTCAGAGGAGTAGTAGATGGAGGAATATAATATATGAGTTACGTTCGCTCCTATTCGATGCTATCTTCTGTATCACTTTCCTTTTACACGCAAAATAGCTACTAACTTTGTTGTTGATGTTTTTGGCAGGCTGTGGAGTCGGAGTCGTGAAGTCGGTCAATTTTGAGTGGAGTCGGAAGTGCATAGTTGGATGGAGTCGGAGTCGGTGCAAATCCTTCAACTATAATATAACCATAGCAGCCTAGGCCTAGCTCAATTTTGTGAATAAAATAGATTTAACCTAATGTTTTAATATATAATATATAAATAATATATAAATATAATATATATTATAGTTGCTTATAATTAATAAGGATTATAATTAATTAACATAATTAATAATAAGGAAATTTAAAAATTCAGTTTAGGTTAGTACATTTTGTTACGGATGTTTTATAATAATACAAAAACATCTTATTAATTTGCTAAACCAATAATAATCTTATTTGTTTAGCTTCAATCAGTTTGTATTTTGGGATTTATTGTAATTTTTTAAGAGAGAGAAAAAAAGCCATTAAGGCATAGTTACAGCCACTAAGTACCTGATGAGTCATGTGGTGGTGACGGAATGCCTTGTTTATGAATCTCCATTGGCCTAATAAAGCTAATCGTAATCAATTTGGCCTTAACATTCCATCGGAGTCGTAATTATACACAGATTTTTGGAGTCGGAGTTGGAGTCGGCAAATTTTATCACCGACTCCACAGCCCTGGTTTTTGGGTTCAATTTAGGTTGTTAGGTTACCCTAACCTAAAATAAAACTCTGGGTGTGTAAAATCCTGAGGTGGCATGAAGTACGAGTAGTAATCAGTAGTAATCTGATTTAGACTTTTTAATTAAAAACCTAACGAGTGAAATTTTAAAAAAAAAAAATCGTTGTATACAATAAAGGAGCGCGCACTAAACTTTTTAATCACGCTCCAACCCTACCTTAATGCAAGCGAAGCGTAAGTGATTAAAAATTTGAAAAAAAACAAAGATGTAACATGTGGGAGCTAATGTACGGTAACTTCAACAACCACCAACGAAAATGGTCGGTGCACGTTTAAAGGTGCAGTGCACGGAAAAAATAAACGAGAATATTAATCTGATGTATTTATTGCTACAGCTTATGAGATACACCTTATAAATGTTCAAGATGTCCGCCTCAGTTTTCAATGCACAGCTTTGCTCGGCCGAACAAGAGTCCACTGCCCATTGAATCATTTCGGGGTGTTCTCGTATGTAAGCAACGGCATCCATAATCCGACACAAGAGTTCCTCTCTCGTTTACACTTTGGTCTTGTACCATCTCTTTCATAAGGCCGCATAAAAAAAAAATCAAACGGAGTTAGGTCCGGAGATCTTGGGGGCCACGATATTGAACCAGCACGATCAATAAATACATCAGATTAATACTCTTAGTTTATTTTTTTCCGTGCACCTTAAAACGTCCGTAGTTGCGCACGGATGGAAATAGCACCTATGTTGTATTAACTTTTTTTACCCTCCCCCCAAAGTATGGCAGACCGGTTGTGAAACACCCTGTATATAGACTCGCGTAACCCAATATGTATAATGTTATATACACTGGATTGAGCAACTTTAGAAACATCCTGTATATTAAATAACTCTATAAAGTAAGTAATAATAAGCAGCATTTGGGTCACGTGTGCGTGTCAAAAATTCTTAATTTAGCTTAATTTAGACACGCATCAGCTACGAGAGTTTGGATGCATGTATTTTGACGTTTATCTGATAAGCAGATACAATTATTATTGCATGCTAACTATGTTTATACTACTTACATAAACAAACATAAAAACAAACGCATCAAAGTATCATACTCTTACATACAAAACTTCTCGTCTGACGCGTGACTCAGGGATTTGTAACAAGTGCATGCACGTGCTGCCTTCTGACAAACCTTCGGTTTAAACACCTTCCGACCATGTTCAATGCTATAAAAAAATGGCAACTATTAATTTATACACAATATATCTGTCCTGATAACACACACACATTATATAGTATATATATATTATATATATATATATATATATATAGAGAGAGAGAGAGAGAGAGAGAGAGAGAGAGAGAGAGAGAGAGAGACCCAGTGACGGCAGGCGTCGCACAACAAAACCCAGCTGTCGTAGGCTAGTGGTTAAGACGCTGGGCTGCTGGTGGGGCGTGATTCGGATTCCACGTTAAACTGTAGGTCTAAGGTGGAGTGAAAAGCTGGACCTTCGTCAGAATGAACAATTCGAGAGGAAGCAAACCAAAGGTATTAGCGACAAATGCCCAAGTTGGTCGAACATTTGTGCAAATTTTCGTCCGTGGCCATATTTTACCCACTTGGTGGAACAGGTTATATATTTTATATTTTCAAATTTTTAATCACTTTCGCTTGTGTTAAAAAAGGGAGGAATTCTCAAAGTAAGTTTGGAGAAAGCGGTTTAAAAAAAAAAAAAAGGTTCCTTGTACAAAGTCCCTGATCAGCTATGCGAAACAGACTGTGATGGCAGGATGAGTCCAGAGCAACTCTCTCCTACATCAAAGCCTTCCAAATGACGCAGGATACTAGAGAGTGGTCGAACGTCGGGGGTCGATCCTGAACAGTTATTCTAAAAACAAAAGTGCGTGTATAAAAAAACCGAACAAAAATGGAAAATGTGAGCGAGCGCCAACCACTCGGAAATATTAAAAATGTTTGCTGTGAAACTGAATATGCTCGTTTTAATTTGAAAAAGTAAACACGTTCGTAATTCTCCAAGAAATGAACACGAACGTATCACTTCCGGCGCTTTTCGCAAACAGAGGGGAAAATGGAAGCGAAGAAAATGCAATTTCAAGTAATTTCATCTCTACGTTTGCTCGCAAGCAATGTAATTTTATTAATGGAAAACTATTTTATTTTATTTTATTTTATTTTACTACTACTACTACATCAGAAGTTTCAGGAAAGATTTGAATCCTCCGTATAAGTGATGGTCTGAATGATTTTCTAAAAAATATTTGTAGTAAATTAACCCATTAGTGCCCATTGGTAGAATTTCCTACCGATGGGCACTAATGGGTTAACACGGTCAGAATAAATAGGTCCTACTATGTACATAACATTAGGAAAATGGGAATAGTTTAAAAACGTATTTAGATCATGAAATTATGAATTTCGATCTAAAGAACAAAAAATTAGGAGAAATATGTATTTGACGCTTATTTTATTTATTTATTTTTTTTATTATTTAAAGGATTACTTCAAAGTGTATCGAGAAATAAAGGTTCGAGGATACGAAGGTTGTTTCAAATTTTTATAGTAGTACGGTAATAGTAGTAGTAGTTTACCGGTTGGTAAGAGGATTGGGATTGCCCATTTAAGGGTATAAGAGGGACTAAGAAGTTCTGCTAGAGATGCCAGGATGTTCAATCCCTCTTAATTGTTACTGGTGGAAAGTATAATTCGCTTGGCAACTACTACAATTGAAGAAGTTAGACGGTGTGTGAAACGAGGGACTTCCCTGATGTTCCTTTATGGTTCAAATACTGTATATGTTAAATTAAATTGATGAGAAATATTAAAAATATATATCGCGAATCAAAATGACGTTAATTCTGAATGCCTTTAGATTTCCTTTCCATATGACACCTAAGTTGGTGACCTATTTGACCCGACCGTCGAAACTCTATCGCGCTACCGCCTATTTATTATGTTACGAGTCACTCTAATGCAGTGGTTCTTAACCTTTTTACTACCATGCCCCCTCTAGGAATTGGTCCTTCCCTCCACGCCCCCCTTCAATCAAAATAACATTCTCAATAACTTCTCAATATTAGCCCATGCTCTCGTTAAGAGAATAACAAATACAATTAGAGAAATTCCTGTTTCTAGGGGGGCGCGCCCCCCCGGTTAAGAACCACTGCAGTCTAATGCGTCCGTAATTTGTTTTAAAATGTTCTGTCAAACCATAGAATTCTTTATCCGATTTAAGATTTTGCGTCAAACTACACCCTTCAGGAACCAACCCCCTTCGAGGGAAAAACCAATCGCTAAAGTACGGTAGCGATCCGATTAGTTTATGAGTGGTTAATTTGAGGGGAAACCCCACCTTTAAGGCAGTCAGATTGGGTTAACTCCACCCAAAATTGTTTTAATTAATATAAAAAGCTCTCGCACAATTTGATTGGCGGAGAATTTTGTAAAGTACCATCGGCCTGACACGCTTTTTCTGTACATAGTAAATAGTGAATAAGTAAAGCGTTTTTTATTTTTGTAACTTCAAAATTTTGACTGAGCTTGTTTGAACGCTTTAGCTGTGAATTTATTAAACGACTTTTAAGTGGCATTTATATTTATTTTTTTAAGGAAATTCTGAAATATTGCTTTTTCCGTTTTTTTTTTAATTCCGGCCGTCGCATTTTCGTGGTGTATGCGTGAATTAAACCCGAAATTAAAAGACATTCTCCTTGTAGTAAACAGTATAGCTTGGAACCAAAATCGTCTGAATTACCCTTCGCTCCCTTATTTGAATGTACTTTGTTTTTAAACCTAAAACAATGAATGAGAAGCGTAAAAGTCATCGAGGTCTGAATAAAGTTTCTGCGAGAATTCATACTTTGGAGGACAATTACTGAGCGTAAATGCACTTAAATCGAAGGGTAAGTGACATAGCGAGTGTACACCGAGAAATTATATGGATTCAGTGAGACAAACTGAAAGGGTTTTGGTTGAAGAGAAACACTAAGTGTGGTACACGTTTCCACCTTGAAGAAGAGACGCGTTGACTAAAAATAACCGTTGCGTAACAGACAAATTAACTGCTCGTCTCCGGAGTACCTGGAGCCCTCTGGGTGCGGCAACATATACAGGGTGCTTCCAAAAAATTTTACCATTTGTATGGCGCTAATATGTCACTGTTTACCAATAATAGTTTGTTTGTTTTTTTGGTTAATGCGAATGTGTGCGTGTCTATTTGCTTGTTTTTTAATAATAATAATAATAATGTTCTTTTTCAGGAATTGTGCGAGTGAACCCCATTCAATGGAAATGGCTACAAAATTTACATTAGAGTAACGCATAAATCTGAAGAAAATTTGAACAAGCAGGTAGAGTTGCTGATCAACTTGAACATACAAAGCAATGCAAAGGACACCAAACAGCAGCACAGCACCAAACAGAGTATCACAGTTTGCAGAACAACTTAAAAACTATCACGGGTTTCTCCAGCAGAAAAGGAATACTTCTCAGAAATGGTAAGGACTTTTTTTTTTATCATACTTACTTACGGTTCAAAAGTTACCGCCCTTCCAACTTTGAGGGGTTCTCAAGGACCCCCAAATTTCAAATTACCATATCTTAGCCCCTAAGTGAGATAGCTTGAATGACTGCAGCCATTCGTCGATTCATCCCATGAATGAGATCGGCGATCACATCCTGTGGGATTCCCTCCCACTCTTCAGTTAAAGCTTGTTGTGGCTCCTGTAGTGTGTTAGGGGCTACTAGAGGAGCCCTAAAACGCCGTTCCATCGTGTCCCAGAGATGTTCTATGGGGTTCAGGTCCAGACTTCGAGAAAGCCACTCGATTCGACGAATTTCAGCTTCGTCAAGGAAATCGCTAACGGCTCTTGCCGCATGGGGTCTAGCGTTATCGTGCTGTAGAAGGAAGTCTTCGCCAACGAAAGGAGAAAAAGGGACCACATGCTCCAGCAAGATCTCTTCCAAGTATCTTACGGACGTCAATGACCCACCACCAACAACGACGAGCTCTGTGCGCGAGTTTGAAGTGATACCACCCCAGACCATGACTGAGCCTCCTCCAAAAGCAACCCTCTCGGTAAAAATGCACGGAGCGAACTTTTTCCTGTTGTTCTCCACACTCTTCCCCGTCCATCGAATGTTCGAAGATTAAATCTTGATTCGTCCGTGAATACTCCTCCTCATTGGACCATACATAGTTCAATTGCTCACGAGCGAAAGCAAGACGAGCATTGCGGTGCTGTGGGAGCAATTCCTGGCCCATTGCTGGACGTCTAGCATGTAAGCCACTTTCCATAAGTATCCTTCTAACGGTTCGCTCCGATACACTGACGTCTCAAGACCTTTCGAGCTCATTGTGGACATTTGTGGCAGTCAAGTGACTCAAGACGATGAAACGATCGTCACGGGCAGATGTGCAGCGCGATCTTCTAGATCCTGGTCTTCTGGTGTACTCTACCTGTCTCCACATAACGTTGGTAGACACGTCGAACCGTTGTTCTTGGAATTCTTAGCGCATCGGCGACGTAACGACCATTTTCAATGAGAGCGACGACTCTTGCGACGTTCACAGCACTCAAATCCATTGTAAATGTCCAATTCTGAAACCCAAAATAATTAGAAGTCTATCTGTTACTAAACGCAAATGCCTACTACTACTACTACTACTAGTGGAAGAAAAAGTGGTACTAGCCAGTGGTGAGCTGGAGCCGGTTCGCACCAGTTCGCGCGAACCAGTTGTTAAAATTTTGAAGCATTTTAGAACCGATTGTTAAAAATTGTTACAAAAACAAAGTTATAAAATGATCTTAAAACGAATAATCTTATAAAATGGTGTACAAAATAATACGGTGTACAAAATAAAATTCAAATGCAAAGGAAAAATAGCATTATCTGGCCATTTGGAAATTACTACCTAATTAGTATTAAATAAGGTATGTATTTAAATGTTCTTCAAAATAATAATTTCTTTCTTTGTGTTATCTTGAAGCTATTTTGCAATTACTACCTAATTAGTAATAAACTTAAATATTCTTCATATTTTCTTTTCAAATTTATTCTAAATTTATTTTTTCCATTGTTAAGTACGAGTACAACTCCCAATGACACAATGCACTGCCACTTCTTGTGGAGAAAGGTACAAAGACTACATATTGTGGCACACCCTTTAAATCAGAACTTTTTATATAGGGAACCGGTTGTTAAAATTTTGGCAGCTCATCACTGGACTACTAGCAGTCTAAGAGCAACTGAATGTCAGACTGTCGAATTCTTAAAAGAAGTCGAAAATTCGTTATAGCTAGTGTGTTCGCAGCTGACGTTGCTTTGTCTCGTTATTTGGTTGTCTCAGACTATATTTTCAAATTTTAAAACTTTTATAAACAGAAGCTTGCCCACTTTTTTGCTTTTCGCGATATTCCAAGTGGGCCGATTTTTCTGCCGCTCAGTGTGTAGGTTTTGAGATTTGAAGTGATAACTTCACTGAAAAAATAAAATGTTTTTGCAAATTGTCAAATATAAAATTAGTTTACCCTTTTCTTATTCAACTATGCAGCAATGTATTTATACACGTGTCTATTTAAGTATATAAAGGATAAAAAACATAAATAAGTAGAGATAGTCTATTCAAAAGCTATTTAAAAATACCTACATTAATTAATAAAGATAGCCTGAATCAAAAGCCAACAAAACTAGTGTTAAATACTATCGAGTAATCAAAGCAAGTGTGCTTTAGGAAGCAGTGTTTTCTGTTCTCTTGTTTATTGTGTACATGTGTGAAATAATTAGCTTATAGAGGCATATATTGAGGAAATATTTTTCTTTGCAGAAATTCACAGTACATAGCTATATACAGTACTTAATAGAACATGGTAACTAAATGTAAAGACTATACACCTATCGTTGCTGTAACCCGTTCAAAACACACAAAAAAGTTATTGTGAGTGCTTTGAGATCACTCCCAAATCATGTTATTCAAAATAGTGATCCTGTACATGGCTTCAGTCATTCATCAAAAGTTTGTACAAACTGTTTAAAGAAAATCAATAAAAATGATGAAACAACAGTTATTCAGCAAGAAAGCAAGTGATACCATACTTGTACACCTGAACCTTCACCACAAAAACCTTCATCTAAGTGCATGAATGTTCAAGAAGCATACTTTGAAAGAGAGCAGCTAGACAAGACTCTTGAACAGCTTGATGTCACCCCAATAAAATTAAGTAAGTATGCATTTTATAATTCTATACTATTATATATATAAATATACAGGGCCGGATCTAGAAGTTGCGAGGCCCTAGGCAGATCTAGAAATTGCGAGGCCCTAGGCCTATATATATGAAAATATGGACTTAATTATCAGTACTATACCAGCAATATTAGAATCCCACATAGACAGAACTATGCCAGCACTTAAAAATTAAACCAAACCAAAATAATCACGCATGGAAATTGTATAAGAAACATAAATAAACCATACAAATAAGTATAAATTATAATATGAATCAAGATTTGTATCGAAAATATAAGACAATGATTTCTAAGATTTATATAATATTATAGGTAATGACTTTCCATAGTATACAAACGTTTTTCATATGTGATGTATAAGAGGTATTGACATTTCATTTTTTATAATAGTGAGTGATCGACTTATCAGGCTAAATATTAATGCTTTAATATTTGGTTCAGATGCTCCTTGAATATTACAGCAATGCTTTTCTGCTTTTCTACTTTTCTTCGAGCTAAACTCTTCAATTAATTGAGAATAATCTAATGAATTTGTTATATCATTTTCTATTGATAACATAGCTAATGATTGCAATCTCGCTTGAGACATGGTGGAACGCAAATATGTTTTAATAAGTTTGAGACGCGAGAAACTTCTTTCAGCCGAAGCAACAGTAACTAGGATGGTTAATACTATTCGAAGTGCAACAGTGAGATGGTATGGTTAACTAAAAATGTTTTTCTTCTCTTTTTAATTGATAATAACAGATTTAAAATTCTCTCAATATAGAGAATGTTAAAAACTGAGGCAATCATATGCCTCAGTATAAAAGCTTTGAAACTCTCTCAGTATAGAGAACAAGAAGCAGCTTGAGGCAATCATATGTCCATTTCAAGAGACGGGAAAGCATCTCACTTCTCCTTGATGGTGTGGTAGGTGATCCAGTCTTGTTTTTACCATTGGTGTTTTGTATTGCTTAACCATTAGCTATAAGAACCATGTCTCACATATTTGGATCACTTAAAATTATCATGTAAATATCATAATCATTTCTGAATGCCTGATTTCCTTTATAAAGACCGTGTTGAAAAACCTAACTTCAGTTATCAATATGCATCACAATGGATTTTGAGCTTTCTCAGGCTGTGAACTAAATTGTACCTTTAACTGCCTTATGAGCAACATATTAATGCAAATACATATCCCAAAATTTTAGACCATTAATTATCATTGTCAGTTTTGCTCCCTTTTCTGGCATCATTGCACTCATGGATTCCTGTGAGTCCACTGATGACAGTGCTAGGGGGATAATCTCTAAATGTTGTTGGTTTTTTTTCTTTATCAGGGATTTGTTTTTGGCTGGGACATTTGCTTATTGAAGTGAATTTGGACAAAGCTTTTTCTTCCCCAATGCCTGCACAAATGCTGAAGCCAGTGTTCACATATTTTTTTGTTATAAACATTGCTTTTGTTTGTACTGATTGAGCCAAGAATACATTTAATGATTGTGAGATGAAGTGGAGTTTAAAATGACACATCTGGGACTTATCAGGTTTATACAATTTGGGTAACACTCATTGACCTTACCCTAGTAACTAATATTCTTTGTTTTTTTTGCATTAGTTATGTAAGTTATTTTTTTTCTGTAAGTCTTGTCTCCTTTGTGTGGTAATGGGCTGGTGATGGCCAATAATTTAATGGTTTTATTTTATGTTGACATTTTTGTGTGTGGTATGGGACTAATGATTTGTTTCTTTTGTTTTGTAGTAATAATTTTTTTTCAAGTGCTTAGTTGGTTCTGAAACACATTGGTGTATGATCAATAAAATTGTTCAGATCTTCTTTAGTTACCTGTAAAAACTTGCCTGCTGATGCAGTTAACCTTGTAAGTGTTATTATTGTTTCGTTGATTAAATTAAGCAAAGGACATTTTACTTTTCTTAAATCCTCCCACCATAAGCCGAAGAGTAAGTCGTTAAAAGAGGCAGACTGGCTATGCCCCAGAGATCTTAAAGGTGAGAACCCAGTTTCAGATTGGTAGGAGCTGCCTATCTGACATAATCTCAACCACACTAAAATTGGTAACTTGCTCACCTCATTTCTCTCATTCTTAGCAGTGCAGGTGGTGCTGAGTCAAAGGATTTTTATTAAGGCCCTCTGGGTGGTTCTCACTGGCAGCTAAATCTCCCATCTCCGCAACCAGCCGCAGCTGCCGTGACCCCACTAACAGAGTATCCGGTAGGTGAGTAACGCAAACGCATCTTTACACAGATACACTTACCGGCATCGCGCCCCCGTTTCACTGGTGCCCAGACCCGGGAAGATTGAAGGGAAACATCAATAGAGAGCATTAGCATTGACTAGAAGCCCCTATTCTCTTGCCGGTATTCCCAGCACTCACCACACTGCACAAGAACAGTTGAGAAACAGAATTATTCACACGAAGAGCGAACAATAGAGAATGGGTGACACAACAGGTCTTGCCAGTCAATTTACCACCACTATCACCACTGCTGTGGCTTCATCAACAGTCACTGTAAGCACAATAGCTAGTCCCATCTTGACTTCTGGCACTAATTTCCCATATAACCATGACATGGGTGGCAGTAGGGAAATAGCTGCTACTTTACAGCCAATAGGAACAACCCCTGAGAGACCAGCATGTCCGTCACCACCTATGGCAGGAACTCCTAAGGATGGGGGCATTGACCACCATCATTGGCAATTCTTCAGCAAATGGTTATGCAGAATGCTCAGACCATGGCCATGATGTCTCAAATACTGGCTAATAGCCATACACCTAAGGTTCTTCCACCGGAAAAATACTGCCTGAGTGAAGGACATGATTTTCATGAGTTTGTGAGAACCTTTGAGAAATATTTTGAGCAAGAATATCCAGGTTCCCTTGAAAGGATGGGATCCCTTTTAGCTAATTACCTCGATGGCCTGCCTTAGAAATTTATCGAGTAATGCGGAAGTCTACTAGTGATTATGGGACACTGAAGGCTCATTTAATATCCTGGTATGAGAAAGAGCAAAGAAAGAAAGAAGAAAGTCAGAGTCAGGACTTTATGGAGGCTACCAAGCACTCGCATGAGACTGTCTCTGCTTATGCCCTTAGAGTAATAACCCTAGCCTGTCAGTGCTTCCCTGGTATGGATGTCACTCAACTCCGTATAGTTAAAGATAGGTTTATATCTGGGTTGCCCTTAGAGTTGAGGCAGGAGCTGACCAGGATCATCCATACTCAAAGGACCTTACTAGGAATGAAGATCTCGTGGGAGAAGCTTGTGGCACTAGCAGACTTAAATTCCACAGAGTCCCCCTTGGCAGGTCAAGCTGGAACCACCACTAGAGGCACCCAAGAAACATCCCCACCAGTGGGTCAGTGGCAGACATCCCAATCCTCTGTGAAGCCCCAACCTGAAATGGCCAATGTGGCACATCTAGCACCAGCCCTTCCTACAGCTCAAGCAGCACCCCCATTGAATCAGTGTGCTTATCCACCTTCTTCATGGAATTGGCCACCTAACTATATTGAACAAATCCCACACCAGTCAACACACACACCATATCTGAGTTCACCACCAGTTGTATTAAAGCAAGAACTACCCATGTTGCCCCTCAGTCTACTGCAACAAACAGTCAAGGAAGGCTAAGGGGGCCCAATGGAAGAAAAGTGAGAACTGCAGCAAACTTCCCTAGGGGTCAGTCTCACCCACCAGCCAATAACTTTCAGCAAGTTGCAGCAGCACCAAGAGACCACAGGACATGTACCCATTGTCAGCAGTCAGGGCATACAAAGGGTCAATGTCCCTCGCGTCCTTTATGTCATTGGTGTGGAAAGCGGGGTCATCTCCATCAAGATTGCTATACTGCCAGGAACATTTGCATACGTTGTAAGCAACATGGACATAGCCCTGCACAGTGTCCTACTCAGAAGAACTATTTAATGGAGAGGCCACAATGCCCAAGTTGTGGAGGACCACATTTGGGTCAAGATTGCATGAGTGACCAAGGGTTGGTCCCACCACCACAAGAACTAGCACCAGAATTGGGAAACTAGATAGCTCTGTCATGGAAGGCCGCATGCCAGAGCTACCCCAGCATGCTAGCAATGAACGGTCTTTTGGAGGCATCATTGCTTCCCAGGAAGCAACACCATCAGGCAATATCCATTAGCAAGTCAGATTGCACACAACTACCTTGAGGCCCCCCAGAGTGAGACTGAAGATGAGACAGTGGAAGATGTTGAACAAGTTGGAACCCTAGAGAGGGATGAAGAGCAGCCAGTGAACACTGAAGATGAATTGGCTGAAGTTCTGGACCTGAGACAAGAGCAGCAATCAAGCAATGCCTTAGTCATCCGGCCAAGAATAAAAAGCTCTCCCCACACAGGCCCATTGTCAGCTCTTGTGGATACAGGTGCTGCAGTCAGTTTGATGTCAGCTTCATGTTACCATCAACTTCCCTCTGATAAATTCCCACTAAAGGAAGTACCTCTCAAGGGGATTAGGGGTATAGGTAAACACATTGTACCAGTTCTGGGTGGTTGTACAGTCACACTCATGTTTCCCAATTTTGAAACACAACCAATTGAGTTTGTGGTTGTGAGAGACCATGTCTCAGACTTTGATCTGATCTGTGGGGTAAACATGTTACAGACTGATAGTTTGCTTCCGACTTGGCTAAACGAGAACTCCTCACTCGGAAGGGAACCAACTTATCACAGTTGCCCAAGATGCTCAACAGCCACTTCCAACCAGCCTTGAATGTGAAAGTGTGGAAGATGTTGAAGTTGCACCCCGCACCTGTCAAATGATAGAGGCATGTTTCCGCCTCCAAGGATACAACCCTGATCATGATTAACTTATTTGGAAAGTAACTCCTCGGTAAAAGATTTGATTATACAACCTGGATTAATGAATGTCACAGAAGACAACTTTTTGGTTGCGGTATTAACCTTGGAGACTTCTCACAGAAGATCTCCAGAGGAAACTTAATTGGGAAGGCTATGAAATTGCAGGGTAAGGACTCACTAGTACATCTGGTGGACTTCACTGACAGTTCAAAAACTTCTAAAAATCAGGAGGACTGGACTTCACAAATGATGGTTGATGCTTTTGAGTTGACAAATACATCTCTCTCAGCAGAACAAAAGGACCAGTTAGTCCAGTTGTTGCTGTGCCACCAAGGAGCTATTAGTCATGGTGATGGGGATGTTGGCCACACAACCATTATCAAGCATCAGATTGAAACAGAACACAGGCTTCCAGTCCATATCCCAGTAAGGCGAGTCCAAGGACCTGTACTGCAGGACATTGAAGAGCACTGCCAACAGCTGGAGGAAGATGGTATCATCAGACGAAGTTTCTCCCCATACTCTGCACCTGTCGTGCCAATTAAGAAAAGTGATGGGTCAATACGGTTATGCATTGATTATCGAGAGCTCAACAAAATAACAAAACGAGATTGCTTTCCATTACCTAATTTGATTGACACTCTCTTCAATTTGCATGGAATGCAATACTTTTCTACCATTGATTTAGTCAAAGGGTATTATCAGGTTGAGATGGAGGAATCCAGTGTTGAGAAAACTGCATTCTCCACCCCTCTTTCCCATTGGGAATTTCTCAGAATGCCGTTTGGGGTGAAAAATGGTCCAGCTACCTTTCAACGAGCCATGATGATGGCATTATCTGGGATCCCATGGACTCAATGCATGGTCTACCTTGATGATATAATGGTAGTAAGCCGCACCTTCCCTGAACATCTTGAAATTCTGGGAAAGGTCTTGCATGCCTTGGAATCTAATGGTTTTAAGATCAAACCCTCAAAGACTGAGCTTTGCCAAGAGGAAGTGACATTCCTGGGACATCAGGTGTCATCCAAGGGGATGGTCCCACTGGTAAAGAACCTAGAAGGTATTGCCAAGTTTCCAATCCCAAACACCATCAGAAGACTCCGCCAATTCTTAGGGATGGTTAATTTCTATCGCCGACACATCCAAAATTGCTCAGAGATAGCAAAGCCTCTTAGTGAACTTACAGGCCGCAAGACGCTGACTTGGACAGCGAGTTGCCAGACTGCGTTTGATAAACTAAAGGAGGCCTTAGTTAGTCCGATCTTGTTGACATACCCTGATAGGTCAAAGGAAGCTAAACCCCTACAGCTCCATGTAGATGCTTCTAACATTGGAGCTGGGGCTTGCTTGTCCCAAGAGCAGGAAGGAAATAATAGGCCCATAGCCTTTGTTTCAACCACATTCAATAGGGCTGAACAAAAGTACTCAACCACTGAACGAGAATTAGCTGCTATTCGATGGGCTGTGAGGACCCTAAAACCCTTCCTTTATGGAATTAAAGTTAAAATTTTTACTGATCATCAACCTTTAACCTTCCTTTACAATATGCCATTAGTAAATAACAGAGTTGCTCGCACACTGGAAGAGCTGAGTAGCATTGAATATGAGCTAGTGTACATACCTGGGAAACAGAATTGTATCGCAGATGCACTATCCAGGTCTCCAATTGACAAGAATCATTGGATCAATATGACAACCGATCAAATGCCACTCCAAAAGGATTCATAAAGACTGAAGTCCCAGGGGGAGGAGATTCCCTCTTTTATTGTCTATCCTTGTGGAGTAGTGGCACAATGGATCATCATAGGGAAATCAGAGAAGCAACAGTAGCAGAACTAATTAACAGGCGAAATAAGTATGGGATCTCTTCTGATAAAGCTATCACCCGTCAGCTGAATCTGATGAAACATGTTGGTCAGATCCCAACCCCACGGTTGATCCAAGTTTATAGTGATATGAATAAGGTAGAGATTTGGGTATATCATGGAGATCGAGCTCCCTTAAAGTATGGTTCTGACAACTACCATGATCGGTGTTATCTGCAGTGCCTCGCTGGGATCCATTACAATTGGTTAAACCCTATACACCTACCTGGTCAATCAAATGATAAGCCTTCCCCTGAAATTCTAAATGTGAATAGGGAAACTGATAGCCCCTTTGAAGAATTTACACTGCTTGATGATAGCATGGAGGAGGACCTTGCACCTGACACAGAGGCTAGTGGGAGGGGAATCTACCACCTGATAACCTTACACCACAATTGGAACTGACATCAGTTGTGGTGGACATCTGTCCAGTGATTCCTTTGAGAGAAGGAGAACAACTCCCAAAAGAAGGAGGGGCATTGTCCCTGGAAGATGTCATAACCTTACAAAAACTTGACCCTCACCTATGTCGCCTTAAAAAGGGGATTAAGCAACAATGGACAGCGAAACGATATACTGGAAACCTACAACCATATAAACGAGATCATCAGCAATTGGTAGTTATTGATGACATCATTTACCATAGGGGAAAAGACCACCACTTGCGTTGTGTTGTTGCCAAAGGTGTTGCTATAGATTGGGCTGTCATTTTTCACAAGGAGTTTGCTCACTTAGGGCGAAATAAATTGCTTGCCCTATTATTGGAACATTTTTGGTACCCACAGCTGCATCGCATAGTGACTGAGATAGTCACTTCTTGTGTGGAGTGTCAGAGAGCAAAGATTACCAATATTCTCCACACACCACCTGTGTTTAAGATTGTAACCCAA
Organism: Bathynomus jamesi; assembly: GCA_023014485.1. Taxonomy (NCBI): domain Eukaryota; kingdom Metazoa; phylum Arthropoda; class Malacostraca; order Isopoda; family Cirolanidae; genus Bathynomus; species Bathynomus jamesi. The sequence goes on along the minus strand of JAJOZX010012057.1, from coordinate 8,397 downwards.
CATCCTTTTGAGTTGATTGCAGCAGATCTTATCTCCTACCCTATCAGTGATAATGGGCCTGAGTTCACAGCCCAGGAATTTGAAGATACCTTGCTTGAACTGGATATACTCCATGTAAGGACTTCTCCCTATTGCCCCACATCCAATGGGGCTGTTGAGCGAGTAAACAGGACACTAACCCAATATTTGCGGATGAGTTTGAACCAGGTTGAGACCTGGGATGACCATCTGCCCAGGGTGGTATCCATTTACAACAATACCAAGCATCAGGAGACTGGTATTTCCCCAGCAGCTTGTCTCTTATCCCAGGCTCACATCTTCCCTCAGGGCCCTAGGATAGACCACCATCAGCTTCAATATCGGGATGAAGGCCATCCACGGTTCAAACCCTATCACTTAAACCAGCTGGTGGGGCTGAAAATACACTATCCTGGCAACCTGAGCATCAATAAATTCAAACCTCGGTATGCTGGACCATATTGTATAATTAAAGTGAACCCAAATGAAATTACTTATCAAGTTCAGTCAATGAACCCTCAGGAACCCACTATTTATAAAGTTCACCACAAACATCTGAAAAAGTGGAATGTGGCTCCACCATATCTTCAACAGAACTGCTACTACCAAAGGCTTTTGGGAGATGCCCATTATGAGGTTGAATTCCTACCACAACCTACACCTGTAGAGATGAGTAAGGGTCCATCTCTAATTGAAGAACCAAGCCATGATGAATCATTCTTTAAGGGTTTTCGCTTCAACCCATTACCTGTGGAGCGTCTGAGAAAAATTCAGCAGACTCTAGATCAGACTCTCCACAACCTGTATCAGTTGGAAGAGAGATTTCATGAACAGCCACCTCCCAGCAGAAATTCTTTGAGACAAGATAAGACAAGTGGGGAGGATAAACTTAATGGGGACATAGAGAATGGATGCCCAGTAGCAATCTCATCCTTTGATTCAGGGCAGGAACTACCTTCCTCTGAATTGGAGCCAGTCAAACAAAGTCCCCTAACGTCTTTTCGATTTATTGCTACCAATAATCAATCATATTTAGTGGCTGTGGAACCTGAAACAGACTTTGCAGTGACACAATCTCCAGAATCTTCAGAAATGACAAGTGAGTTCGAACTTAGTGGCCTAGGAGGAGGACTGAGTCCAACTGATCAGCCAACTCACGCAAGGCGACGAGGGTCCCTCACTCTGGAACCATTCTCTGGTGTATTAAAGTGGGTAAAGAAAACATCATTGACACCTTCAAAAATTGATTTTAGAGGGTTCTCACCTGAATCTCAAAACCTGCCTTTACCAGTTGTTACACAAGTAGGTACCCTCAAGAAGATGGGGAACCGACCATTCACAAGGTCACAGGGCAGATCTCAGGAATTGCTTAGGGTACAAAGTTCCCCACTTGAGAGGAAAACTAAAAGTAAGGTTACTGATTAGGTTAAGGTAAGATATGATTTGTAAAGTGTATTAAAGTCCCATACTATCACTCATCACTACTTATATACTTAGAGATAAAAATACCTGTGTTGTGCACCCCACAACAAGTGGGGAGGAGTGAGATGGTATGGTTAACTAAAAATGTTTTTCTTCTCTTTTTAATTGATAATAACAGATTTAAAATTCTCTCAATATAGAGAATGTTAAAAAAACTGAGGCAATCATATGCCTCAGTATAAAAGCTTGAAACTCTCTCAGTATAGAGAACAAGAAGCAGCTTGAGGCAATCATATATCCATTTCAAGAGACGGGAAAGCATCTCACTTCTCCTTGATGGTGTGGTAGGTGATCCAGTCTTGTTTTTACCATTGGTGTTTTGTATTGCTTAACCATTAGCTATAAGAACCATGTCTCATATTTGGATCACTTAAAATTATCATGTAAATATCATAATCATTTCTGAATGCCTGATTTCCTTTATAAAGACTGTGTTGAAAAACCTAACTTCAGTTATCAATATGCATCACAATGGATTTTGAGCTTTCTAAGGCTGTGAACTAAATTGTACCTTTAACTGCCTTATGAGCAACATATTAATGCAAATACATATCCCAAAATTTTAGACCATTAATTATCATTGTCAGTTTTGCTCCCTTTTCTGGCATCATTGCACTCATGGATTCCTGTGAGTCCACTGATGACAGTGCTAGGGGGATAATCTCTAAATGTTGTTGGTTTTTTTTCTTTATCAGGGATTTGTTTTTGGCTGGGACATTTGCTTATTGAAGTGAATTTGGACAAAGCTTTTTCTTCCCCAATGCCTGCACAAATGCTGAAGCCAGTGTTCACATAGTTTTTTTGTTATAAACATTGCTTTTGTTTGTACAGATTGAGCCAAGAATACATTTAATGATTGTGAGATGAAGTGGAGTTTAAAATGACACATCTGGGACTTATCAGGTTTATACAATTTGGGTAACACTCATTGACCTTACCCTAGTAACTAATATTCTTTGTTTGTTTTGCATTAGTTAGGTAAGTTATTTTTTTCTGTAAGTCTTGTCTCCTTTGTGTGGTAATGGGCTGGTGATGGCCAATAATTTAATGGTTTTATTTTATGTTGACATTTTTGTGTGTGGTATGGGACTAATGATATTTGTTTCTTTTGTTTTGTAGTAATAATTTTTTTTCAAGTGCTTAGTTGGTTCTGAAAACACATTGGTGTATGATCAATAAAATTGTTCAGATCTTCTTTAGTTACCTGTAAAAACTTGCCTGCTGATGCAGTTAACCTTGTAAGTGTTATTATTGTTTCGTTGATTAAATTAAGCAAAGGACATTTTACTTTTCTTAAATCCTCCCACCATAAGCCGAAGAGTAAGTCGTTAAAAGAGGCAGACTGGCTATGCTCCAGAGATCTTAAAGGTGAGAACCCAGTTTCAGATTGGTAGGTGCTGCCTATCTGACATAATCTCAACCACACTAAAATTGGTAACTTGCTCACCTCATTTCTCTCATTCTTAGCAGTGCAGGTGGTGCTGGAGTCAAATGATTTTTATTAAGGCCCTCTGGGTGGTTCTCACTGGCAGCTAAATCTCCCATCTCCGCAACCAGCCGCAGCTGCCGTGACCCCACTAACAAAGTATCCGGTAGGTGAGTAACGCAAACGCATCTTTACACAGATACACTTACCGGCATCGCGCCCCCGTTTCAACATAAACATTAGGATAAATCTCACTTAGTTGTTTTTGCACTATATAAACAAGGGCATTTCCGAGATCTGTTTTCTCAGGTATAAACCTGCAAAGTACTTTAAGTTCTTCATAGAGTTCTAAATCATTAATATAACTTGAACAGAACATGCAAAATGGCTTGAGCGAGGCCCCCTTTGGAGCGAGGCCCTAGGTGATCGCCTAGTTCACCTATAGCTAAATCCGGGCCTATATATATATATATATATATATATATATATATATTACTCAAATATTTATTAAGATGAATTTTGGATATAGAAATTGGAAAATAGATATAAACCCTGAAATATCTAAAAAATTGTCTCTAATTTCTGAATACAGTACTATTTCAGGTGATTTCTACCTCTCACATGTGGCTCCAAGTAGTGGCAAGGGGTCAACTATTGCAACAGATATATACAAGGCCCTCAAAGACTGAATTACAAACCAACCTTGCCATGATAGGATCTGATGGGACTAAGGTTCAAATGGTGGAGCTATCAAATGCCTGGAAGAACTGCTTGGTAGACCTTTGCAGTGGAGATAGAGATAGCTTTTTCGAAATATCTCAATATAATAGGACTAGAAATAACGGGTGTAAGTTGACAAGTAGGTTCGAGACAGCAGTTGCCAAAAACTTTTTTACGCATAGAATAGTAAATAGCTGGAATAATTTGCTGATAGAAGTAATTAGTAGCACGTCTATAAACATGTTTAAAAATTGATTAGACGCATATGTTGATAGATTGGGTATAGTTTAAGGTAGTAAAATTAAAGCTTTGTGGTGATAAATCCCACAGCTCAACACAAGTGTTGTGGGATATAGGGAGGCAGCATCTTGGGTTAGGGGATACTCTCTGTCCTTACACACCCCATTTAGAGAGATTCCTCTGCCAAGCGGTGCCCCCTAATAGTACTGTGAGGTATTGAAAAACTCATGATTTTTCACTTGCCCCACAAACACCTTGAAATGGGAGACCCAAAATGGGTGCACACACATTTCTACATTACTATACAGTCTTTACAGCCACACCTACACTTTTCCTCCTAAGTATATAGCCCTATATTGTAATGTATATGGTTGTAAATTTTGACTTGGTCCGCAATTGATATGGACCATGACTTATTTTTGGTTGGCAAGGTACTGGTAGTGATGGATACCGTAATGAAATTGACTGGATTCTTTGGATCTGATATATTTGCATGTCGGTTATAAATAGATATAGAGTGTAACATATTTGTGGATAGTAGTCTATTATGACTTGATCCTCTGGATCCAGAGATTCGATCTTTAGTTTTAAGTCGATAATTAATTAGTTTTAAATTTATAATTACTTAGTTTTGTAAAAATTGGTCATTGCCAATGTACATGCAGTTTTACATAAATTTCTTATGTTCTTGTGGTTCGGAACCCACGTAAAATTGTAGGTCCCCTCCGCCACCATGGAGGACATACACAATACACAATTACAAACACAGTTAGGTAGACCAGCCATGAGTGGATCCTAGGGTCTTTGTTGGTCTGAAACATTATACACTGTAATGAGCTCCCCTTTCATTACGTCTTTGTTACTCTGGATGGAACAACAAAGAGCCCAGACTCATTTTCAGGAAAGACAGGGGTTGAACTTGGTGGAAGTGTATCTCAGTGGGATGTGATTTCATTCAAGCCAATTAAGAATTCAAAATTTCCAGCTATTTGTAATAAAGTACTGGAGGACCTCAGCACTGATCAGTATTATGCTTACAGAATCTGTGTGGCTGTATGGCTTTGTTGATCCTAATCTTGAGCTCCTTGAAGTTGAACCAATCTGTCATTCAAGGTGATTGACTCTGGCGTGTAGAATCCTCAGATTTTATACATATCAAAGGAAGCCTTCCAAAGTTCTGGTCACACTTGCAGAGTTTTGTATCTTGGTCTATTTTCCAAGTTGGTTCCAGATTAAGGAGGAGTATCGATGTACAGATGGTGCTAAGAACTTTTATGATATGCTCCAAAAGATCCTGAAATTTCCTCACAAGGAAGCCAAGGAGATAGCCCTAAAAACCCTCTGCCAAAATGCATAGCTACTATGCTCATCCTGAGAATGTATTAATTGCCATGCTTGCTGATTCAGACCCACAAATCTGCATCATCAGTTAACAAGGTAGGGTACTTTTGGTCAGAGGTAATGAATCAGTTGAAACAATGATAGACAATGACTTTGAAGGTGGTGACCTGATAATTGATTCAGATGAGGATATTGAAGTCCCAGAGTTACAGCCTGACTTGAGTGTTGTGAGAGATGGTAGTGTCAGGAGATTCATGGTGCCTAAAATCGATAATGAAGCTTGAGGGTGTCTCAAAATGATAAACTTAAATTCACCTGACATTCATGAGCCCCCTATCATAGCATCTCTAACCAATGAAGAACTCAAACATAAGAAAGGAGGCACAAACTCAACCAGTCTTGTCATAATCAGGCTGTAGAGAGGCACATTAAACTTGTAACAGAAGCTTCCTTAACTGTGGTAAGATTTGAACATCGTGATGGCATTATTCAACAAAAGATAAAATCAAGAAAACTGATGAAAGTGTTCAATACAAAAATACAATATTCTGAAGCTGTTTAGATGATTATTCTTTATTACTTTGTTAATGAGTGATACTTTAGATTAATCTTAAGTTTATTTGTAATATTTTCAGTAGAAAATTGTACATATTTACCACATGTCTAAAAAAGCTGAAATTGCAATTTCTGTCGAAAAATAATATAAATATGGATTTTTTTTATGCATTATTGAGCCTGCAACCCTCTACAAATGTTTTAATCTGCTTCAGAGGTAAAAAATACAAACGGTTTTTAAAATGTCTTTCTATCATGTCCAGAATCCGAGATAGGTCAGTGGGTTCAAATTTGGTCATTGCACATATGATTTGTATAAATTGGCTGGTAGCAGTCATAGTTTGTATGCAACCACCCAAAATCAGTTTTAAAGTTTAATCCTGGACAAAAGACAACTATCTAGACCCCCAAAATTTGATCCTGGCACTTTTGATTTTTTCAGTCCACCCTATTTAATGTTCACTCACATGTTTATACCAGACTCATGCCGAGTTACCAGACATATGGAAGTTTGACTAGTAAAAATTATAATGATTTTCAATGCAAATAAAATTCAATGCGCATAAGCATTGAAATCAAGGGGCACAGTTTTTTTTTTGAGGATACTGTATTTTTTATATATACAGTATATATTATAGAGTAGTGTATTCATAATTTTGTTTCAAGTACAGTAAGCCCTCAGTATTTTGGACCCCAATGGTCTGTATGTCACATGGTCCAGACTTATCCTTACTGACAGTGAGATTAAATATGGACCCCCTTTGAAAATGGAACCCCTCCCCTAATTTTTGTCATCATTTCTGATTCAACCTTATCAGAACACAAAGCATTACAGTAAGCTAGTCAGAGACAAAAACCAACAAATTAATCATTGTTGTTGAAGATTTATAATAGTATGTACAATTGTATAATACATATATATATGCAATATCCAAATACAGAATACATGACTGAATCATTACTGCTTACTATATCATGTAACTGTAAGAATACAAAAGCATTACATGATACAAGTAGAAACACCCACAATTTGTTGACACAATATTCACTTGCATGCCAATTACCAGTTCAAAATGTGACTGTCATACCTAACCAGGGGTAGAAATTCATGTATGCCCACTATTGCCCAGTTGCCTGTGGTGACCAAAATATCAGAAGGGCTAGTAGATCTTATGATTTTGCTGGTTTTTTATCACCCAGCGGGTGACTAGCATGTCAGACCCGCATGATTGACCAAATCCAGTGAAGAATCTTGAATACCCTCAGTTACATACAATTACCATACTATATTGGGGCATAAAGTCAGTATTTTAAGCTTAAAATTATGTCCCTAAAGTAGGGAGTCGACTTATAAGCCCAGTCTAAAAAATTAACCTTCCACTTTCCATTTTAGCTCATATTTAAAGACAGGTCTATCTGTCATAGGTCCTCAGTCTGGCATTAGCTCACTTTTGGTGAACATCTGAATTGGATCCATATGACGAAGCACTCGCAAATGTATCTCAGGATGTATATAATGAACTTATGTCAGATGATGATTATGAAGGATTTGATAACTAATTTTCACAAGGTTTTTACAAAGTTTTACTTTTTATGTTGGCAGGTTGGTGGTCAACTTAAACACCCAGAATAGGCTAAAATCTAAATCTGAAACAAAGTTAGGGGATCAACTAATCTGGACTGTAGACTTATACACACCAATATATGGTAGTTGTTTTGATGAAGGCCTATTAAAGTGATTAAGTTTTATATAGTCTCTGCTACTAATTGAAGTAGAGAGTTATCCATATATCTGGTGAATGCCAATGTTTGTAATTTGAACATTAATATCATGGCTTCTACTAGTAATTAAAGTGACAGAGGAAAAACAGAACTTTCTATATACCTAGTAAATGGCAAATGTTCATAATTTTAAAACTTTAAGGTCTAGTAAAATTGGAGAGTGCTAGTAAATTTTCAGTTCTACTAGCCCAGCTGGTGACTTGAAAAAATGGTGAATTCTACCCCTGCCAACTATGGGCAATAGTAGCTGTAGTAGTTACTGTCAAAACTAATGAAAATAGCAACCTAACCTAACCAATTGTGAAGGTGTTTTCAGTTTACCTAACTGGGCCTTCACTCATTAACATGGTTAACTTTTACTAATATTAATGCATTTTACCTTTATAAGTTTTCTAACTATTATATCCCTACCATGCGTGTACATGTATATAAAGTAAGTTTGACACGCACTTGTTAAAACTGTTAAAACTAAATTAGTAATACTGTACTGACTAAAAATATCTAAATTGAGCCTTAGTCTGGTCATTTTCAATGGAACATATCTAAATTATATGTAATAACTTTTCATTAAAAGTAATTCTTAACATGTTACACAGGGGAGTCCATTCTCAATGAAGGGGTCCATTTTCAATAGCAAAATATGGACCCCTGGTCCATATTTCACTCTTGAAAATGGACTGTGGGTACATATTATAGGAGGTCCATATTTAACCCTTTAATGCCAAACTTTTTTGTAGGGTTGAAATTTTGTAGGGTTGAGTCTAAATGCGTGTATTTGAAACAGTACATATTTGACCCAAACAGCAGTAAAGGGTTAATATAGCTGGCTGGTG
>JAJOZX010012056.1:97500-106712 GCA_023014485.1 Bathynomus jamesi | reverse complement strand
GGGTTGGTTCGAAGTTGACGGGGGTTCTAGTTAGGTGGCAGCAACGGATGTGTGACTTGCAGTAGTTTTCTTCTATATTACTCTCCGAGTTCTTCTATAGTGGCTCGGAGGACTCTGATAGACTTACTAAAAATGCTGAAGGTTCCGGACTCTTCTTATAGCGTATCCGGAAAGTTTAATGACTAAGTTCTTCTGAAGAGAGCAAGGCTCGAAGGATAAGATAAAAACTATCTTTACTGTAATTTACTGCTAAAATGTACAGGTAGTGCTCAGCGTCTGAATTAGCTTCTGAATGACAATGGAAGATTTTTACTGGGGTTTATATACCCAAAAACTGCTAACATCATTATTATTAAATGCTAAAAAGGCTGTATTATTTTTGCACAATATTCGAAAATAAAGTAAATTTTCAGCTGTGGTAAGGCTTGAACGAGTAAACAAAATATTTGAAGACGAAACCATATTTTTATGTTAAACCGCGACTTTTCAGATCTGATTATCATGATCTGCCAAGTTAACTAAAAGTGGAAATCGGACTATGCATCTTTACACTAAAATATGCATATGAGTAAAATTTTAAGGTTTAAGATGTACAATTTTAATGCTTAGGCAAGACATGATCTCATCTTTTATAACGAAAGAGAATGTATACAAAATATGAACATTGCAAAGCTTAAGCAGGATTCCTTATTAAGTGAAATCTAAAAAAATGATTATGAGATTTTAAAAAACAACAGGTCACCAATTATTTAGCAAAGTAGAAAGCAAATCAAAAATTTTATCCAAACTCGCGTTGGGCGATTTTGGTCCTTATGAGTATAGGCATTATATAAAGTTAATATATAAGAATATACAGGATTATATAAATACATGAACCATATAACACATGAATTTTTAAAATGGATACTTTTTCTTAAAATTGATACAAGAACTATATAAATGAATGCAAGAATTACATGAAGAATAAGATAATATAGGAATATGGGAATTATTTATGGTTCATTTTTACAGGGCTCTCTCTTCTAGAATGATATTAATATAATAATGTAACATCCTAACTAATGCTAACTAGATGATAACTATGGGCTTTATAATACAGATTTATATATACAACATAAGTCGGGCGGTTAAGTCTAGTTCACGTGGTCTGGGTACGCACTCTTGGTCGTGCATAAATAGTTTCATGTTTCGTGTCTCTTAGTTTTCTTTGTTCCCAGAATGATCGTTTCACCACAAATATACCGAGGATAATAGCACATACAATAATGATACTAACGGCAGATGTTGAGAAAATGGTTACCGGTTGTAGTATTTGTAAGAGGTTATTTTGGTTATCATCCGAAATTTTAAACCGGCTCAATTGATCATTCCATTCAGGGGCATGTAGTTCGGGTAGGATGGTTACAGGTTTTATGGAGAGATTTAAGATCTCTATGACGGGTTTAAATTTAATTTGCGACGGGAATGGGTATGAGTTATTAAGGGTAACCTTATACGGGTTGTATATTTGGAGGGCTTTTGAACGCAAGGAGCAACCAATTGGTAGCCGAATAACCATAGGGATTGTGATGAGGGAATAATTCGATGGACACTCGAGAGTAGCGGCAGTCCTGTTCGCGAAAGAAACCCAGATGTCTGGTCCAATTCGTAGTTGGATGGTTTTAGGGGAATTAAATTTTTTAAATGAACATACCGGGGCATGCCGGTCACGAATTAAGTCGATAAAGCAAGAATTAGTAGTTGGAAGAATAACTGGTTTGAGTGGAGGGCAGACGAGTTGTTTATTTGGTTGCGGGAATCGGCAATGCCGGACGTCGCTATCTGACATCATAAAATAAGCTGACAGATCTTTGGTGAGGAAAAGGTAAGGTGGTACGGTGGGTAAATACAATCGATAGACATTAGAGTTGTTTTGGTAGGGTGTTGGGAAAGGGTGAAATTTATATACGTCATAAGTGAGGACATCGAAAAATGGTATAATTATGAGGTATGTGCAGGGGCGTGGTCCATGTACAGTCCAGGTGTATTCTAGAAATTGGGGGTAATTAGTGTGGTTGAGTGGGAATATGGGTGATAATTTTAATTGTGACTGGGCGGTGTGAATCAAGGACTGAAGTATTTCCCATGGTATTAGGGTGGAAAGAGTGATTTTTCCATGGGCTAGCTGGGTTGCACGCAAAACCTTGGAATGAATCGTAGTTATTCGTTGTAAGTATTTATCGATTAGGGTTACTTGTAGGTTCATTATCTCTATTAATTCTAGATATCTTTTGTGTTCTTTGTATTCAGCTAACATGGATTCAAGGTATGTGAATCTGTCCGAAAGGGAGTGGAAGAAGCGATTGTTTTCGTGTAATGACCTAATAGTTTGTTCTAACATGTGTCCATTATATTGTCGATTTCGCGCGAAGAGATTCAATTTAAGTTCAATTCTTTTAATATCTTCTTCGGTTGCTAATCCGAATAAACCTTTGAACAGTTTCCCTCCTATATTTATCAGTCCCCGTTTATTTCTTTGGTTAAAGTTTTCTGAGTTTTTAGTTTCAGTTTGTATCAATAGCAAGGCTAATATTTCTGTTAGGGCGCGTGCTGTAGTTTGAATATTTTCGAGGGTATTTTCTAACAGAACGCGACTAATCTGATCTTTTCCTTGGAAAGAATTCTGGACTTTACTTTCAAACGTTTTTTAATTGGGTTTGTATATGAAGGAGATTGATTTTAATTTTAGCAGGGGGTTGCAAATTTATATAAAGGTCTGCGTGCCCTTTCAAAAATTTACCTTCCGCAAGTTTTTCTATAACAACTCCGGTAGAAATTTTAATGCTAGGGCTACAAGAGTAAATAATTTGGAAAATTATAAGGGGGACAATTTTATTCATTTCTACGCCTTAGGTTATACGGAGCTGGGGGTAGTTGTGTGGATACTTGTGTTTGTGGGCGAAGGGGTCGGCCTCGTTTTGGTGGCAATGGGGGTCGACCGTTGAGCTCGAATTCTGAGCGGGTTCGTTTCTTATGTGAAGGTTCTAGTTCACGTGGGTGATGCATTTGCGGGCCGTATGTAGGGTCCGTGCGTCGATCATCAATCGGTGAGGGTGGTGACAGAGGAGATGGTGGAGTTGGAGGAGATGGTGGAGTTCCACTGAGTGATCCTCTCGAAGGGGTTTCTCCAGGGTCTGGGTCCGATGGGACGCTTGGCTCTGGGGCCTCCTCTTGTTCAGAGATTGCCTCGAGTACTGGTGGTATTACGAGGTACCAATCTTCGTCATGGGTAGCGGTTCCCGCGGTGACCACTTCAGTTTTTTGATCCCTGCCCGATTTGTTAATACCTTGACCTTTTGAAGGATAGGCGGCTCGAGACGCTTGGCTCTGGGGCCTCCTCTTGTTCAGAGATTGCCTCGAGTATTGGTGGTATTACGAGGTACCAATCTTCGTCATGGGTAGCGGTTCCCGCGGTGACCACTTCAGTTTTTTGATCCCTGCCCGATTTGTTAATACCTTGACCTTTTGAAGGATAGGCGGCTCGAATGCCTGGCAGCTGTATTTGGGAAGGTGTTGTTCGGAAGCTATCTTCAAATTGTCAGCGTGAATGATCTTTAGTTTGGAATGATCCCGGAGGTCGAGGATTTCATAACGATTTTTTCTGAGGTTTTTCATAGTCCTATATGGGCCATCCCATTTTGGGTATAATTTGCGATGAGCACCTGGCGGTTTCACGCTCTTCAGATAACATCGCATACCGACGATTATAGTCCGTTCATGGGGATGACGCCTATGTTGCTCTTGCTCCATCTGTTGGTTTCGTTGGTCGAGGGCATAGCGGATTATGCAAAAATCTTGAAAGATCGTTCAGCTAGTTGCTGATTTGCTTCTGCCATTTCGGAAGATGTTAGAACTGCCGGGTCGGTTTGGTCTGGCAAATCAAAAGGTAGACGCTTGTCGTAGTGATAGAGGACGAAATGAGGGGTGTACCCGGTGGACACATTATAGCCATTGTTGATGGCTGTTTGTACCATGGGAAGGGAATCATCCCATGTACCGGAGGATGCATCGACAACGTGGCGCAGGGCTTGCAAGATCTTTCGATTGTGCCTTTCCACTAAGCCGTTTGCCTGCGGATGGTATGCCACAATGTGTGTATTTTTAATTTTACACATGTTACAGAGTGACTCGAACAGTTTGGAAGTGAAACTAAGGGCGTTATCCGAGATTAGGATGGAAGGAGTGTTATGATTTTGGATGACGCGTTCCACTAGTGCTCTTGCCACAGTTTCCGAGGTCTGGTCTGGAATGGCGGCTACTTCGCTGTAACGCGAGAAGTGGTCCGTAAACACAATGATGTACTGATTTCCCTTTGACGTTTTGGGAAATGGTCCCAGTATATCCATTCCAGTTCTTTGCCAGGGCCTTTGGCATACTGGATATTTATGCATCGGAGCTGTGGATGGTACGTTACCCTTATACTTTAAACACGACGGACATTCGGCGATGTATTCTTGTACCTTTCTGTTCATCTCGGGAAAGTGGTATCGCTCCAAAAGACTCTTGATGGTGCGATCCGGCCCCATGTGTCCATACAAAGGTGAGTCGTGACAAAGTCCAATGGCTATTTCGACGAGATCCTTTGGTATCTCCACGAGGTCGTTTCCATCTTTGTTCCTGAAATGTACGAGCCCATCTTTGAGGTTGTACTGTTCTTTTACCTTCGATGGTTCCTTTTGTTCCAGGCGCGCCCGAAGGTTTTGGGTGTGTTGGTCCTGTTGTTGGGAGTATTGCAGACACTCGTAGTCGAACACAGGAAGAATTCCTATTTTATTCACTTGGGCGTTGGGCTTGAGTCTCGACAATCCGTCTGGAATAACTTGCAGTTTTCCCGGTTTGTATACGATTTTTGCTGCAAAGTCCTGAATCAACAGAGCCCATCTACTCAATCGTCCTTCAAGTAGCTTGTCCTTGAAGAGGTACGTGAGTGGCTTATGATCAGTCTTGATGGTTACATCGTAGCCATAGACGATATTTCGGAATTTTTTCAAAGCCCAATATACCGCTAGGGCCTCTCGGTCCGTAGTGGAATAATTCCGTTGAGGTGCAGAGAGAAGTTGACTGGCATAAGCAATGGGTAATTCCACACCGTCTACGTCCTGTAACAGGACGGCTCCTAGTCCATAGGAGGAAGCATCTGTGGCTATGATGAAGGGTCTTGTGTAATCAGGATATTGTAAAATGGGATGACAGGTTAGTTTATTAATTAAAGTTTCAAAGGCATGTTGGTGATCGGATTCCCAGTTAAATTTCAAAATTTTCTGGAACAAATTAGTAATGGGTTTAGCAATATTTGAAAATTGGGGGATAAAGTTCCGATAGAATCCGACAAAACCAATAAATGCACGGGCGTCGTCGATGGTTTTGGGTACAGGGTACCTTTCCAGGACTTCGAGTTTGGCTGGATCAGGTTTAATTCCTGTGGACGAGAGTAGGAAGCCTAGGTATACCAGGGATTCTTGTAAAAAATTGCACTTTGCAAGCTTCAGTTTAAGGTGTGCTTTTCTCAAGTGTGATAGCATATTCTGAAGGCGTTGAAAGTGTGTTTTTATGTCCGAACTGTAGATGATAATATCGTCAAGATAAACGAGAGCTTCGACACCTAATAGGTCGGAAAGGACTATATTCATCAACCGAGAGAAATTAGCCGGCCCATTTCGGACTCCGAAAGGTAAAACCTGGAATTCGTAATGGCCTCGGTTAGTGGAGAAAGCAGTCAATGCCCGAGATTCGGGACTGACCTCCATTTGCCAATAACCCGATGCTAAATCGAGGGATGAAAAAAAGTTCGCTTTCCCTACGTTCAGAATTGTTTCCTGCATGTTTGGAATCGGGAAACGGTCTGGGATGGTAATGTTGTTCAGGCGTCTAAAATCTATACAGGGGCGAGATGTTCCGTCCTTTTTGGAGACGATAATCATAGGAGCGGACCAGGGACTAGCTGAAGGCTGAATGACATCCTGCTCCAACATGTCCTTGATGTGTTCCTCAATAGTGACTAATTGGGAATGTGGAACCCGATAGGGAGGAATGAAAATGGGTTCGGAATTGGGTTCCAACTTGATTTCAAAAGGGACCAAATTAGTTCGGCCCAGAGGATCTCTTTTAGGGCAATCACATCTCTATTTCTTATCAGGAAATCGAGAAGTGATTCCATTAGTTTGGGATCCTGTAAAGCTGGTGACTCCTGAAGGGAGTGCTCCAGACATTTCTTATATTCTTCTTTTAATACTGAAGGATTTAACTCTAAGGAACTGGAAACACGATTTATCATATTGATGGGGAAATCTGAATCTACTTCCACTGTGGAAACAGTTCCTATTTTCTGATTTGAAGTTAATTCTATAGGACTTTTTCCTTTGTTTAAACAAACAACAGGGATAGCTGAATTCTGACTCTGACTAAGGACTTGGGCAATAAGAACATCTCTTTTGAAATTACTTTTCTCTGTAATCAGAGTACGCTCTGACTCTAACAATTTCCCTTGACTGTCGACTACTTTTGCTAGGAAACAAATCTTCTCATAAGGTGCTACTGTTATATGCTCGGTAGGGCATATGAAAAATTGTGAATCTGACTCTGGTTCGGCGACTAAAATTTGCTTTATGGGCGGAACTGAAGCTGGCTGACTGGAAACTGACTGTGTTGATCCAACTGGATTCAACAACTGGAACTGATTACCCTGCGGTCTGATTTCTGGAGCGGTTATCCCTCTGGAAACAACCGGCTGACTTTAACTGCTATCAAGTGGAGGGGGTTTCCTATTTCTTTCGGAAATCTGAACTAGACTAATTCTATTAACATTAAGCTGTCTGTTATTCTCACGGAGATGGTTTGTCCTATTTCGACACTATACTAACTTACCGGCTGGGTAAATCTCCCATTGATGCCGGTTAAAAAAATCCATACCTAGTAGGATATCTGTCTGAAAGGTGGCGACTGTGTCTACTATACAACATTTCGCGGGGTATACCGCGTTTCCAACTTCTAAATATAACTCAATTTCTCCGTATGTAGGTAAGGGTGTGCCCGTAACTCCTCTGAGTTGGCAGGATGGTGCCTTAAGTTCATATTTGTAATTTGTACTCTCTAGTAATTCATCTACACATTGTTTCTTAATTAACGTCGCGTGTGCTCCTGTATCTTGACCTTGCTGGTTGTATTGAGGTTTGTACATGGGGTAAGAGTGTGGTTGACCCTGTGGTCGTAATCTATTGGGTTGGTAGTTCGACTGAGGCTGGGAATGGACTGGTTTCTGGGGATTGGATGACTTTTGGGATACGTTTTGGGAACGTGGGTGGTTTGGTTTCTGAAAGTGAGGTCTATACCCTGCAGGGGCTTTATCAGCACACTTTTGGCGATCGCCACGGCGATGACCATGTTCGTGACAGTGGGAGCAATAAGAGGGATAATTGCACTGACTTATCATGTGCCCAAAGCTATCGCAGTTAAAACACTGTGGAGGAGGGCATGTATTCTGGGTTTGGGGGGGCTTGTTTCTGGGGTGTTCCCTGCATTGGCCTCGATTTATAGGGTTGTTGTTGTTGCTGTTGGTGTTGTGGCTGCTGCTGCTGAATGTAATGTACAAGGGTTTCTCTACCCTTTCGGTAGTTCTGGTTTGCTAAATCGGGGTAATGTTCCCGTGTTTTGTTTATGGCTACACTTACAGGTTTGTCAACATTTAAAGACTCCTGAAGCTTTTTTTTAGGTGCTCCGGGTAGGTTTTGGTAAATGGTTGTTGCTACTATTAGATTTCTTTGTTTCGAGTGAAAGTTATGCCACATGCATTTTCTGCGGCACGGAAGGCTTCTCCTACAAGTTTATGTGTACGTGTAATAAAATTGTTTAAATCTTCGTGTTCCTCTTTCTTCCATTTAGCTTGGAAGACTGCTTCTAACGTGGCTAAGGGTTGTGCAAGTATTATTTCTTTAAAAAATTCTAATAAGTTTTGTTTAAAATCGTCCCATGTTGTAGCTTCGCTAATTGATGGGACGTAGGTGACTCTGTCATGAGCATTCCCTTCTTTAGGGTCGATAAATCTGTTTGCTTCCCTAATTTTTATATCATCATCGGTAATGTTTTCGCATAAGAAATGTTGCTCTAAAGATTCAATCCAAGGTCTTACGCGTGGTTCAACAAAACGATTATCTATGGTCCCCTTAAAAATTAAAACAGTATGAGGAAGGTTTACTAGTCTGCCTAAGTTAATGTATGCTGGGGCGGGGGTTTGAGACTGAGACATATTGGCTTGTTCTGGATCTGAAGTTTGTGTGTTTGGGAGTATGTTTGAAGGGCGCGGGGTAGGTGGAAAAATGGGTGTAGGTAAATTTTCGATGTCAGAAAGCGCACCGTCTGAATCGCTCATATGTGAAGGTACTTATTAATGTGTTCTAATTAGGTCTGCTTGACCGATCTTAATTTATAGAATGATCACTTAAGGGGTTTTCCTAACTACACTATCTAAAAAAATAAATGCACAACAATTTGCCTAACTCGGGGAAAATTTGAAAAGATTGCAAACAAAATAATAATAAAAAAAATGTAAACAAGATTATCGTGGTACTATGCTTGGTACATTAAATAAAATTATACTATACTAACTATAATAGTGAAAATAACTGTGAAAATATCTCTGACAATAACTTTGTGACAATAATTCTGTAAAAATACTGTTTTCAATAAAAAAAATGTATCACTGGTGTCTGAAGTGTTCACTCTGTTTTGTGTTAATTCTGGCTCAATATTAAATATTAACTGTTAATAATACTGACTTTTCAAATGTTTAGAGATTATTTAAAAAGAGTTTTGTACTTAACAAGATTCCTCCGGCGAAATCCTTAGAGACGTGTCCTGAAGACGTGTTTTGCTGGCCACTTGTTCTTTGATGAAAACTAGGCGTGGAGAACTTGGAGTCGTGACGCACCGGTTGAAGGGGGGATGTGACGAACTAGAAGTCGTGACACGCCGGTCAACTGGGTGTTGGTTCTGGTTCCAGGGTCTGGAAGACTGGAAGAATCCTGAATGCAGAAGTTGTCAGTCGTGAAGATCCTGGTTAAAGGGTCGCCAGTTGTTAACCCCTCCGTCTATGGCCCGGGTTGGTTCGAAGTTGACGGGGGTTCTAGTTAGGTGGCAGCAACGGATGTGTGACTTGCAGTAGTTTTCTTCTATATTAC
>JAJOZX010012056.1:90000-92500 GCA_023014485.1 Bathynomus jamesi | reverse complement strand
ACTTTTGTAAATTTCGAGATAAATTGTCACACGTCAATTGGGAAAACGTGATGGGGAACTCCAACGCAAAACTAATGTGGGAATCGTTCGAAACAGTATTTAAGACTATAAATGAGGAATGTGTACCGTACAAAATTAAGCGTGCGAAAGTAAACAACAAGCCCTTGTGGTTTACTTCTAGAGTAGGAGATATTATAAAGAGTAGAGATAGAACTTATAGGCAACATAAGTGCAATAAAAACAATTTGTTGTTCCGAAACAACTACATATCTCTGAGGCGTGAAGCGAAAAGTGTAATAAAAAAGTCCAAGCGCGAATTTGAAATCTCCATAGCTCGTGACGGTAAAGAAAACCCCAAGCGATTCTTTCAATACGTCAATAATAGAAATCCAGTAAAGAGTATCTTGGGTCCATTGAAAAATGTAAACGGAGATCTAGTTTCTGAAAACAAGGAAATGGCTACCTTGCTAAACGAATTTTTTACGTCAGTTTTTACTATAGAAGATGTAACGAATATCCCTACGGTCATAGATATAATACCTTTTGATAATGGTAATATTTTGGATAATATTGTCGTTAGTGAAGGGGAGGTAATGCGCTATATTGATAAAATGAAAACGCGTAAATCACCGGGTCCGGATTCCATGTATCCCATACAACTAAAAGAATTAAAAGATAGCATTGTTGTGCCGCTAACAAAGATTTTTAATGCATATATTTCTGAGGGGTGCGTACCAGATAATTTCAAGTTAGCAAACGTATCACCTATCTTTAAGAAAGGCGATAAAGGTGCGGCGGGAAATTATAGGCCAATCAGTTTAACGTCTGTTGTAGGTAAGCTACTGGAATCAATAATTAGGGATCGTATAGTCGAACACTTAGAATTCCATAAGCTAGTTAGAAATACGCAGCACGGATTTAGGCGAAACAAATCTTGCTTAACTAATCTTTTAGAATTTTTCCAAAGCGTGGTTGACGTTTACGATAGACATCGGGCGGTTGATGTAGTGTATTTAGATTTTCAAAAAGCGTTTGACACCCTGCCGCACAAAAGACTCATTGAAAAAACTAAGGCTCATGGAATCAGGGGTGTAGTAATAAATTGGCTAGAAGAGTGGTTGCGAGGTAAGAAACAGAGGGTGGTCGTTGATGGAGCGGAGTCGTGTTGGGCTAATGTAGCGAGTGGCGTTCCTCAGGGTTCTGTATTGGGCCCCTTGCCTTTTCTTATATATATTAACGATTTAGATGTCGGCCTAGTCAGTACAGTTTCAAAGTTTGCGGATGACACGAAGCTGGGTGGTAGGGCGATTAATGACGAAGATAGAGGTAAAATTCAGGAAGATCTGAATAAAATCGTTGATTGGTCAGTCACATGGCAAATGAGATTTAACATGGATAAGTGCAAAATTTTGCATATAGGTTCGCGTAACGGTAATTTTGCGTATAGTATGTCAGGGAAAGATTTAACAAGCGTAGAGCAGGAAAAAGATTTAGGAGCTATAGTCACTGGTGATTTAAAAGTAGCGAAACAAAGTACAGCAGCGGTCAATAAGGCGAACAAAGTGTTAGGTTTTATAGCTCGAAATTTTGAGTACAAATCGCGCGATATTATAGTTCCACTTTATAAATCATTAGTTAGACCCCATTTGGAGTACGCGGTCCAATTTTGGAATCCGCATATGCGCAAAGATATAGACAAAATCGGAAGAGTTCAAAGACGAGCAACTAAGATGATTCCGTCGCTTAGGTCAAAGTCGTACGAGGGTAGGCATAAGGAGTTAAAATTGACAACACTCGTGACTAGGAGGTTAAGGGGTGATCTAATCCAGGTTTTCAAAATTATGAATGGGTTCGATAACGTAGATAGAGATAGCTTTTTCGAAATATCTCAATATAATAGGACTAGAAATAACGGGTGTAAGTTGACAAGTAGAAGGTTTGAGACAGCAGTTGCCAAAAACTTTTTTACGCATAGAATAGTAAATAGCTGGAATAGTTTGCCGGTAGAAGTAATTAGTAGCACGTCTATAAACATGTTTAAAAATCGATTAGACGCATATGTTGATAGATTGGGTATATTTTAAGGTAGTAAAATTAAGGCTTTGTGGGGATAGATCCCACAGCTCTACACAAGTGTTGTGGGATATAGGGAGGCAGCGGCTTGGGTTAGGGGATACTCTCTGTCCTTACACACCCCATTTAAAGAGATTCCTCTGCTGAGCGGTGCCCCCCATAGTACTGTGAGGTATTGAAAAACTCATGATCTTCACTTACCCCACAAACACCTTTAAATGGGAGACCCAAGATGGGTGCACACACATTTCTACATTACTGTACAGTCTTTACAGCCACACCTACACTTTTCCTCGTAAGTGTATATATTGTAATGTATATGGTTGTAAATTTTGACTTGGTCCACAATCGATATGGACCGTGACTTATTTTTCGTGACAAGGTACTAGTATTGATGGATACCGTAATGAAATTGACTTGATTCTCT
>JAJOZX010012056.1:80000-85000 GCA_023014485.1 Bathynomus jamesi | reverse complement strand
GGCATAACAGTCTGGCGAGTCTGTAGCCAAGAGTTTAACAGAGTGGCGACCGAAAAGAATTAGAATGTTATAGAAGAAATATCCGTTGTGGCTTCACAACAAGAACGCCTCGTCGATACGAAGCACCCCAGAGGGACATAGAAGAAGGAGGGTTAACAGTCTGGCGACCCTGCACCAGGATAAGAAAAAGATTTTTAGAAGATTTTAAGAAGAAGATTTTAAGAAGATTTTAAGAAGAAGAATGATTTTAAGAAGATGAATGATTTTAAGAAGAAGAATGATTTTAAGAAGAAGAATGATTTTAAGAAGAAGAATGATTTTAAGAAGAATGATTTTAAGAATGATTTTAAGAATGATTTTAAGAATGATTTTAAGAATGATTTTAAGAATGATTTTAAGAATGATTTTTAAGAAGGAGGAATGATTTTTAAGAAGGAGGAACGATTTTTAAGAAGGAGGAACGATTTTTAAGAAGGAGGAACGATTTTTAAGAAGGAGGAACGATTTTTAAGAAGGAGGAACGATTTTTAAGAAGAAGATTTTAACAAGAGGCCACTCTTTGGCCAAGATAGAAATTACCCTGCATCAGGTTAAAACCAGTTGACCGGCGTGTCACGACTTCTAGTTCGTAACATCCACCCTTGAACCGGTGTGTCACGACTCCAAGTTCTCCACGCCTAGTTTTCATCCAAGAAGAAGTAGCCAGGAAGACGTCTTCAGGACACGTCTCAAGGATTTCCCCATAGAAAATTTTGTTAAGTACAGTTTGTTTTTTAAGTAATTTATAAACATTTGGAAAGTCACTATTATTAACAGTTAATAATGAGTATCAAGTCAGAATTCACAAGAAACACAGTGAACATTCCATACACCAGTGATACATTTGTTTTTATTGAAACAGTAATTTTAACAGAGAGTTAATTGTAACAGAGAGTTAATTGTAACAGAGAGTTAATTGTAACAGAGAGTTAATTGTAACAGAAAGTTAATTGTAACAGAGAGTTAATTGTAACAGAGAGTTAATTGTAACAGAGAGTTAATTGTAACAGAGAGTTAATTGTAACAGAGTTAATTGTAACAGAGAGTTAATTGTAACAGAGAGTTAATTGCAACAGAGAGTTAATTGCAACAGAGAGTTAATTGCAACAGAGAGTTAATTTCACTGTTATATTCAGTATAGAATAATTTTATTTTATGTACCTTCCCGTACATTCGAGTGAAATGTTGTTTACATTTTATATTTCTGTTTGCAAATTTTTTTCAAATTATTGAATTGATTTGACTTGCAAATTAAGAAAGAGAGAGAGTTTACAGAGAGTTTACAGAGAGTTTACATTGAGTTTATAGATTTAGAGAGATACTTGAAGTCAGTTTTGAAGTCATTTTTTGAAGTCATTTTTGAAGTCAGTTTTTGAAGTCAGAAGGTTGCACCAAGAGGGTCAACCAAAACAGAGGTTAATCGTCTCCACTTGAATAGAGATCAAGTGCAGTCATTTTCCATTTTCAGTTAATTTCAAGTTAGACAGTTTAAGTTATAGAGATACTTGATTGCATTTCAAGTAAGTCGGTTGCACCAAGAGGGTCAACCAAAACAGAGGTTAATCGTCTCCACTTGAATAGAGATCAAGTGCAGTCATTTTCCATTTTCAGTTAATTTCAAATCAGTTTTCAGTTTCGGTTGGTTGCATCCAAGAGGGACAACCAAACCCCAGAGATTTATAAGGATACTCGAAGTAGTTTCGAGTCAGTTTTAGTTGCAAATCAGTTTTCAGTTTCAGAAGGTTGCATCCAAGAGGGACAACCGCCCCAGAGATTTCAGAAGTATTCGAAGTCAGTCAATATTCGAAGTCAGTCAATATTCGAAGTCAGTCAATATTCGAAGTCAGTCAATATTCGAAGTCAGTCAATATTCGAAGTCAGTCAATATTCGAAGTCAGTCAATATTCGAAGTCAGTCAATATTCGAAGTCAGTCAATATTCGAAGTCAGTCAATATTCGAAGTCAGTTTTAAGTCCCAAGTCATTTCAATGCAGTCAATTGAATTCAACTTTTTCTTTGTAGTTTAAGAGAATTTAATTTAAGAAAATGTAATTTAAGAATTTAATTCAACCTTTTTTTGTGTTGTAAAAGAGAATTAAATTCAACCAGAATTGACCGGTTTGCGTCTTTAGTTAACCTTTTTTTTTGTTTGTGAGAAGGAAATTGACCGATTTGTCTTTTCTTTTTCATGCATTGTTACGTATATAAATATATAGTTATGTAATTTATTATTTGTACAAAGGTTGTAACGATTTTGAAAATTATCGTAATGTATATGAGGAACATGCCGTCCCTCCGTTTTGTTGAACTTTTTAAATTTTTTGTTTTAAGTAGTGTGACAAGCAATCTTTTTTTTAAAGAGCAAAGTGCTCACGAAAGATGTAATTGTCAATTTCAGACTTATACCCCCCGCTTAGTCACTCAATTCCCCCGAATGTCGTACTCCAAACTTTGTCTTTTTATTTTATTTTATTTTAACACCCCCAACCCCAGTTGAACCGTGTCAACCAGAGAAATGGTTCAACCATGGTTAATTCCTCTTTGGTACGATGGAGCATAACCTCAATTTAGGTTGTTTTTTTTATATTACATTATATGTTTAGTTCATTATAGTTTATAATTGATTTCTATTCTTAACTTTTATATTTTTTATATTTGTTTTATTCGATGAATAACCGCCCCAGAGATTTCAGAAGTATTCGAAGTCAGTCAATATTCGAAGTCAGTCAATATTCGAAGTCAGTCAATATTCGAAGTCAGTCAATATTCGAAGTCAGTCAATATTCGAAGTCAGTCAATATTCGAAGTCAGTCAATATTCGAAGTCAGTCAATATTCGAAGTCAGTCAATATTCGAAGTCAGTCAATATTCGAAGTCAGTTTTAAGTCCCAAGTCATTTCAATGCAGTCAATTGAATTCAACTTTTTCTTTGTAGTTTAAGAGAATTTAATTTAAGAAATTTTGTGTGTCAAAATATCAAATAATTCAAATTCTATCAACATTTAACGAAAAAGTATGATTTTTCTACTTAACATGCAAAAATTATTAAAACCTTTTTAATATTTTTTTTATTATATAAAAATAATTTTTAATGTAAAATTTACCTGAGATTATTAAAAGAAAAGATTGTTCGAAATGCTTCCCTTCCATTTCAATAACTTTTTTATTCTTGGTCGAAATTCATCTATGGTTCGATTTACTTTTATTTTTAAGAATATTATAAAATTATGTTAGCTCATTAAAATGCATAATTGATCTCTATTCTTAATTTGTATTTTAAATTTTCTTTTGTTCAATTAATCGTGAGTAACTGTCCTTAAATTGTTATTGTACCATTTGTAAGGTATCAAACGAAAATTATAGTCAAATTGACATACTACTACAGTATATGGTTATGAATTTTAGTAGTCGAATTTAATTGTGTGTCGAAATTCAATTTTAAAACCGTGAGAGTTACTGTCATTACTCGTAAGGTCTTCTAAGTACGTCTTTTTTTATTACCTTAATTCGTGTAACTTATTTAATTAAATACTTAAATACTACCTTGAACTTAAAGGATTTTATAATAATAATAAAAATAATAATAATAACAATGATTGACTTAAACTTAAAATATTTTATAACCCTAAACCCATCTTAAATTATTATACATTATTTTTAAACTTTGTTCATTCAAAAACCTTCCAAATCCCTACACATACACACGCATGTATGCACACTATATATACTATATACATACAAACCTTATGCTAAAATCATTGAATATCACAATAAAACTATTTCATTACGTAAGTGCAAACTATACTATTTAGTCTTAATCATTTTTGCTTTCTAATATATCTTGCTCATGCATTTATTCAGTTACTTGAACAATCCTATCAGCTAATCTGTCCCTCGAAATTGTAAAATACACACTTTGCACCTAATACACCCAAATACAAACTTGACCACAGGTCTATACATCATCCATTACATAATTCGATTTTTTACATACAATAGTCAATAAAATTAGTTACGAATTGTACTATCATGGTAACCTTGAAAATCCATGAACTTTAAAATTTATATTTTTCCCTTTTACCTATTCATTATGAACATAATTTATCCCACAGAAAAAAATAAAATTTGGTAAAAAATTTTAACCATATCATTGTTTGTCTAACTTAATTGTTTGTCTAAATTAAAGTATTAACCTTTGAATTTTTTTTTATATTATACAATAACTCACTTGTTCTGTATAAAAATTTGTAATTTAAAGAAAAATTCGTCATCTAACTTGTAGTAGTTAGGATGTTATTTTCTCATTGTATTGTATTAATGGTACCCTGTTAGGATGTTATTTTCTCATTTGTATTGTATTAATTGTATTATATTATTGTATTAATACCATTTTGGAGGGGAAACACTGTAAAAAGTGAACAATGAACAATTCCTATACCATCATTATATGGATTCATTGTCTTCATGCAGTACTTATGTTCGTATAGTTTTTTATGTTCGAATGTCCATTTTTACATAAGAAACCAAAATCGCCTAAGCGAGTTTTGGATAGAATTTCGATTTATACTTCTTTATTCATTACTGTATTTCTCTAATTCATCTTTTCTAATAATGACTTATACACTATGACGTCATAAAATAACTTTATTCTCTTTACGTTTCCCATACTTTGTACACTGAATCACGTTCTTAGTATTTGGACATCTTCCGTATTCAATGTATGGTAAATTCTTTAGTAATAAGGTTGTGGTGTTATGTAGTATAAACATTATTATTCAACCATATTCATCCATACGTCACGTTTTCCCCGTCATTAATTCCCCTTGATCATTATCCTATATAAATTTTATTAAATATTCATTTTTTCTCGTTCGTTCGAAAACGCAAAAATACGTTCTCGTATTATTTTTTTAATTATTTTTTTTCAAGTGCGTTCACCCCTCAAGATATTCATAAATGCT
>JAJOZX010012056.1:0-75000 GCA_023014485.1 Bathynomus jamesi | reverse complement strand
TTAAAGGTTTAAACAACAGTACACGCCAGTTATCCCTTCATTCCTTTATTCCTGGATCATGTCATTATCCTTCAGAGATGCGCGAAAACGCATCTCCCGATAATGTTTCGATAGAGAATCGGAGTGATTCCGTTGACCCCTCTGGTCTAGGTAGAAAGGCGTTGGGTGTACCTTATTCTGACTCACCTTCCCAATCCACTTCCTCTTTGAGTTCTGTACATTCGGAATCCCCAGAAAGTGAATATTTTTTTCTCGAAATCGGTTTCAAACTCCGTTGCCCAGAGGAAACCCTTTTAGGTCGTTTTGATCCGAAATGTTCATCCAGTATTGTTCCTGCGTCTTTAGCGGATAAATTGCTGTGTCCTCTCTTTAAGGAACCGCCATCCGTTTCATACGTTCGGGATTCCGAGGGTAACCGTATTCCCGTCATTGCGGAAACCAAACTTGATGTGTGGATTGATTATTGTTTTTTTAGTATAGATGTCTCGTTAGTGCCGTCAGAATATTGTCCCGATTGTGATTTAATTATTGGCCCAGAATCCCTACGACCCTACGGATTCCATTTCGACTTTTCGGATGGATGCTTCGTCGCTAAATGGGATAAAAGACGTTATTTCCTTCTCTGGTGCGAGGCACCCGAGCAGAACCTGGATAGTGACGATGAAACGTCACCCTTGGAAGATTTGGGTAATCCTGACCCAACTTTCTTCTCTGACTCAGTTATCTCTGAACCGTTGGTTCCAGCTTGTTCATCAAATGAATTCCCTTCGAGGCTAGAACTCACAGCCTCTGATGATGATGATTTTTGTGAAGCATCTTGTGACAGTGTTTGTGATGCTAATGTTGAAAACAGTAACGACAACAATGAAATTGTTGATTTATGTAATTATAAAGGTACTTCTGTTGGAAGTCTTTATGATGAAACTTCCGTTGAAAGTAAGTGTAATACTTACGTTAATAATTGTTGTAATGTAAATGGGGATGTGACCAATTCTTTGTTAAATGTGAATTCAGACAACTTGGATGATTGCTGTGCAACCGATGTTGAAAATCAGAATTTATCTTCTCGCCATGGTCAGGACAACCGTGTTGGTCCCGATGGCCATGACTTGTACGATGATTTAGACACTGCTCCTCAAATTGTCAGTAATTTGAGTCATTCGGACATTGATTCAACTGACATAGTTCATTCAGTGAACTTTGGTCGAGAAGACCTCGTTTTTGATTCAGATGGATCAGATATCCATGCATGTCCCAAAAAGGACGCGAATTCTGTTACTGATGTTGTTTTTGGTTTAGATGATGCATGTCCCAAAGAGGACGCGTTAAGTGGTCTGAAAGATGACCCTGTTTTTGATCAATCGGCAATGCCGCCTCGTTTAAGTGGTCTGAAAGATGACCCTGTTTTTGATCAATCGGCAATGCCGCCTCGTTTAAGTGGTCTGAAAGATGACCCTGTTTTTGATCAATCGGCAATGCCGCCTCGTTTAAGTGGTCTGAAAGATGACCCTGTTTTTTATTTTTTTGGTCATGATGACCATCATCTTGCTTCAGATGATGCTTTTTCTGCTGTAGTAGCAGCTGGGGAGAATGCCCCACAAGGTCCTGTAGGCGAGTCAGTTTTTAATCATTGTGATGTTTATGATGACAGTAACAGTTTCGTAACGAATCGATCATGTCCCAGTGACTTCTTTTTAAATTACTATAGTGAGGACCATGCCGTCCCTCCGTTTTGTTTTAACTCCGTTAATTCGTGTTCGGAGCAGTGTAGCAAGCAATCTTTTCCTAAAGAGCAAAGTGCTCACGTAAGACGTATTGTCAATTGCCGACATCAGTCTTCCAGTTGGTCACCCATTCCCCTGATTGCGATATTCCAAATTTTGGTTTTCCTCCCAATACCCCAACCTCGTGCGAAACCATCGCTGATGCAGACGAAGCATGTTCACATGTTTCGGAGACGCCTTCTTGGACTTTGAAATGGAGCTTATGAAGAGCTCACAAATTTTCATGAAAACTTCTGTTAACAACCAAGCAGTTTTGGCTCTTGTTGAAACTGCTGTCAGGCGAATTACATTAACCACGATGTATGCGAGAAGTTACTCAAGGTGGCTACGGAAAAATTCGATTTGCATTCTCGTTTGTCCTGCATTGATGATGACTGGGAAGAATACAGTACCGGAGAAATCATCCTTCCTATTGAGTTTGATTCAGTCCCTTATCTGACCCCATTTGTGGTCGTATCTGAATGAATTGGGATGGAGACTTACTCCTGGGGATGAATTTCCTTATTACGCACGATTTTTATTGGGCCGATAGAGAAGCAGGCCTAATTCGAGGAAAGAACTCACTTTTCGAGTATGTTTGTCACCCCTATTCTTCGGTCTTTTCAGCTGAGGGTGAAAGACTCGTTTCAGAGAGCCCGACGGACTCCCTGGAACCAGTTCAAAATAAAAAGGAACTGCTACCAGATGGGGAAGATTCTTCATCAATTGTCAATTGTTCCGTTCTAGTTCCGACGAACGAAGAACTAGAAAACCAACATACTTTTGATAATTTTGAGTACGAAGACTCGAATGTCTTCACAGTAAACCCCTGTGACTCCATCGAGAGCGAGTCACCTCCTTCAGTGACAGTTAGGCCGGAACTTGAAGTTCCCAGTGTTCTGGCTATTCCAAATAAATTTGAAAACTCATTTCCCTTAAGTTCCGATTTGGTCATTTCGCTTAAATCCCTATTTAAGGAAGATGACTTGATTCTGTTTTCAAAGGTAGAGGAATTTACACCTAATTCCGAGGCTAAGCCCATAGGTGCCGGGAGCGAACCCGAACCTACTCCTCCGTCGGAAGTTGTACGCGCGGAAGGGCAAGCGCGGAATATTCCTCACTACCATAATATGATCGTTCCATCGATCATTTTCATTTTTCTTCCGCGAATTCATGTTTTCGCCCTTCTTGCCTTCTACTTTGCAAATCTTTCTCTTTGGCTGTTCCTGGATCCTTTTCTGAAACCAGTGAAAGTCATTCTTCTTAATCCCGATACACCACCTCCTTTGAGTGAGCAAGGCTCGTATGGTCAGTCCATTGCTTCCTGGCATGTTGCGAAAACCTTTAACCGAATGACCCACATGCCCGATCGCAAGACAACCTAACCATGCAGCTGATTTGTCTGGCTTCGTATGTTCGTGAAATTCACCCGTATGACCGAACATACCCTCAATTTAGGTTAAGTTGTTTTTTGTTTTAATTTTTAAATTAATCTTAATTATACGGAACTTATAACCTACAAGTGTTCAGTTCAGAATAGCTCATAATTGAGTTCTATTTTCAACTTTTTATTTTTATTTTTTTTTATTCAAATTAGTCTTGAGTAATTGTCATTAAGATGTTCTTATATCGGTTGTTAAGGTATCAACCCAAAATTATAGCCAATTTTGACACACTATACCAGGATGCCATTCCTTTTCCCCTTCTAATAATTCTGTTACACCATTTCAATTATTACTAATTACATAACTGTACCCTACCATGAATTCCACTAAAACCTGTTGTTATCTATGCCCCTCAACTCGTCAAATAAAATTCAATTGCTGTACTGATATTCTGGTCAATATTAATGGTGAGATACTGTAATATAACGCTATGAAGGTTACTGTCGAATTGAATTCTGTGCCTAAATTCAGTTCCCAATACCGCTCAATGTACTTTAACTAATTTAAAGTCTTTTTAAGTGCGTATTCATTTTAATTACCTTCATACGTGCAACTGAGTTAATTACGTAAAATCTATAATCCCGATTGAATTTTATTACTTTCGACACCTATTCGAATTCACTTTCCTACTGATTACACTTTCACCCAATTACGCTTACCCACACTCTGAAACACTCTTGAAATCATTGGCGTACTTAGTGGAAAGGAAATTCACTACGCATATCTTATTTTTATCATATAAATCTTATTCTAAAATCATTGGCTATCACGATAAAGTATATTTAATTGCAGTTAACTGATTGATGTTTACTCTGGATTATTTGAATTTATTTAAACTTAATTGCTGCTTACAATATATAATCTTGCCTGTTGTTTTATTAAGTTAATTTTAACCAACCTCTAAGCTAATCCGTTCTTCAAAATTTCATGATTTACCATTGACCACTAAGGATTCAGTTCTTCCCGGGATGAACCAATTACTTTCATATTCTACACACAACTGTACATACCCACTCAGCTAGACACGCGTATTACCCATATTTTTTCCTACGTATACGCAATCACGTATAACTTCAACTATAAATTCCTTTTCCCCATTTTTGGGTAAACCACCTAGCATTTGCACTCTGTGCCAAATACACACGACCCAAGGTCTATACATCGTCTATTACGTAATTCTATCTTCCTTCTCCCTGGATATTCTTAATGGATAACAATATCTAAGTATCTAAAACGGTAACTAGATAAATTTTCATGTTTTCAATAAATTAATTTTACTTTTCTTTAAATCAATTTTAATCTTTTACCAACTTATTCGGACTTGAAATAAGTTTACATTCTGCAACCGTGCTCCCACTGCTGAAGACTTCGTCCACCAATAAAATTTAATTCAATTTTTATCTACCATAGTGAATACGATTAGTTTTTTACTGTATAATCATGATATCTTCGGAAACTCTTATCTCTGTCATTACTGATGGATTAAACTCCATTTCAAGTAGTCACCAGATGAATTGAAAATTCCTGAACCTTAAATTTTGAATTTTCCTTTTAACCATTATTTACTATGTATGTATCTTTTTCCCTAAAATTATCTTAACCTTGGAAGTCTTTCCGAATTTATCACGGTTCCGTAAATCTTGTTACTATAACGTTGGACAAACTAAAAATTTTACTTAAATTAGATTCAATCCTGTAATTGGAACTTTAACTGAAATAATTATGTCGAAATGCCAGAAATAACTTAGATGGTTCATTAGTTTATAAGATTGTTTATGTAGTATGATTGCCACAATTAATCATACTTATAATTGTATTTTTTAAGGTGACAACTTCGGACTTTATCATACCTTGTTGATCTAGTTTCCACTACAATTCTAGTAATCAGACCTCAACCTTGTTAATTTATTTGCTGTAATTTTAAAATTTTTCCCTTGATTTCTTTTTTTTATTATTTCATTAATATAATTATCATTCTTCCCACTAAATTGCCTTGATTAATCCAACCCGAAATTGTCGCCGTTTCATTTTTTTTAATATATTGTAAATAAACTTCCACCCCACCATTACATCCTTTTTCATAGGGGAGCAGTGTCACAACCATGCGATTTACCATTTCTATGGTTGAACAGTATCCATGTTTGTGCCATTAGAAGTTCGCTGTAAACAGCGAATGTCCCCCCTTAGCTGTGCCTCTCTAATTCGTCTCCTTTGATTTCTCCCAAATAATGACTTATGCTGTACGTACAGAGTAAGTCACTCTGACGTCATAAAGTAACTTAGTTTCCTTCACGTTTCGATCACGTGCTTAGTATGAGGCTATCCTTAGTATTCAATGTATGGTACATTCTTTAATACTAATAAAACTACTCTCTATGTCATTATTTATATGTTGTGTCCTGTCGGTGTTATGCAACCATACTCATTCATACATCCATGTTCCTTCTTGACCGTTGTCCTTTATTAATTTTATCACCTATTACCTATTTTATTACCTATTACCCATTGTCTAGTTATTCTCTATCAACTTATCAGTCTATGTTTACTCGTGTCTATATTACGCACACAACCTATTGTGTGACGAATGATATGTGTACACTACCGTGTGCAGTCGTACATGTCTATTGACGATCATGATTACGTACATGTATTCTTTTTGTTTTATTTTCTTTTTATTATTTCACCTCTCGCAAGTTGTCTATTATTGCTGAGACGAAGGCTCGAATTCCGATTACGTCGTCAAAAGCGAGCCTCTGAATTCGAACTCTTCTCTCTTGCCTCTGCTACCAATTTATAACGTTAAGATGTGATGTTATATTATTATAATATACCATATTGTTCCCTGCCAGGCTACTGGTTATTATCTACTAGGCACATAGTTACCCACGTTCTCATTATCTGTACTTACTACTTCTACCTAATTGTCATTCAAATTCCGTTACTTATGTCTTACGTTATCATTAATGTCCGTGTACTTTCAAATGAAAAGTACACCGTATCTTTTCTCCGCTTTCCTCATCGCTGGCTAATTAGACTTTCAAACTATAATAACCAACCATTCTTCTAATAATATTTGACATAATTTGGCGTAATCACTGTTAACTATAAATATATAATTGTCGTTAATCCCCTTTAAATTATAAAACAACGGAGAACTCTCCTTCATTGTTTAAATTGTGTTACCTATTCAGATTACTTCAGTATTAGATATGTCAATTAACAAATTGCTAAAATTGTAATTAACGGTAATTAATGTATGTAATATAATGTAATTTATGTACTTAATGTACTCTGTACATGTCGGTCCCCCGACATTATGTCGCCACCCAAAAGTGTATACCTTACAAAAATTAGTATCTTTTTTTGTTAACTTTTTGCTTAAATTATGCTTAACGTCAGAATTCTTTAGCTCTCCAACTAAAGTGGGAGCTTAACCTTCGACTGCATTCCCCCAAAATTGAGGCTTATTTATTTCTTGTATTGTAAATTAAATAATTCCTGCCTGAGTTCTTGATACCAGAGGTTGCACCTCGCCCCCTTTTAAATTCCTGTCTGGCCCGTTGTTACCAGAGGTGGCTCCTCTCTCATCTTAAATTCCTGCCTGAACCTTCACCCGAGGAGGCCGAGCCTCCTCATTTTAAATTCCTGCCGTAACTCTTACTCGAGGAGGACAAGCCTCCTCGCTTTCAATTCCCACCTTAACTATTGTGAAATGGGGTCGAACCTCTACCCCTGTAAATTCCTGCTTGAGCTGTTGTTGTAAGAGGTAAAACCTCTCCCCCTGTAAACTTCTGATTATCAGTGCCTCGTCCTGTATATATATATTATTTGTGAAATAAAATTTATGAGTGAACTAAAACTCCAATTTTTGAAGTGAAGTGTTTCTATTCATCCCTTCGGGAAAAAAACAAACTTGGTAGGAACTATTTATATTGATACTCGGAAACTCTCGGCCAAGGCCGAGCTTACCCAACAAAGGACCACCTTCGTTGGATTGTCCAAAGTGCATTAACCCTAAAAAGTCGCAAGCGGGCAGAGGCTCGCACAACGTATGCGCGACATATACACACACACATATATATATATATATATATACACACACACACATATATATATATATATATATATATATATATATATATGAAAATTATTTCACGAAAGTAACACGTGAAAAATATTTATGGTGAATAAAACCACGAAGGAAAGGAAACACAAAAAGGTGCTCAAGCGCTTTCGTCTAATGACATCCTCAGGAACACTGAAGTACATAAAAGGTTACGGCCTATATATAGGTTACAGAAAGAAAAAAAAAGAAAAATAAATAAATAAATAACATACATACACACAAACATATATATATATATATATATATAATATATATATATATACATACATACATATCTACACACACATATATATATATATATATATATATATATATATATATATATGCAATAAACAGAGAAGTAAATATAAAAATTAAAAATTAAAGGATTAACAAAGTCATACAGATTTGTAAGGAAAAATATCGATTTTTAGCACAAGATCAAATGAATTATAAAAATACAAATTTATACTGGAAATCTGCCCGGGTTTTAACACTTTGCCTTTTATAGTCAAGTTTCGATATACAGTGTCCGCGAAAAGTATCCGATCAGTATCCGATCACCCTGGAAATTTGTATTTTTTACATAAAAAACAATGTTTAAATGTATACTAACCTTATATTAGTATTTTGTCATCTGTCCTTTGGTTTGGATGACTTGTTCTAGACGTTTTGGCATGGATTTAATCAAGTTTTGACAAACTTCCACTGATATTTCCTTGCACCATACCTTTTTGATGGCTTCTTGTAATTTTTCGACTGAGCCAGTGTCGTGGCATTCAACCTTATTTTTTATTATTAGCCACATATTTTCTATCGGATTGAGATCTGACTATTACCAGGCCAATCCAAATATCAAATTTATTGTCAGTAATCCATTTGTCACTATTTTGGCCCTGTGACATGGTGCACCATCATGCATGTATGTTTTTGTCCTTTGGATTGCCATTGCCATTGGAAGTTTATCCTGTAGCATTGCTAAATACCGTGCACCATTCATAGTTGTGTTCTTCGGAAGAAAATATAGGTTTCCACGCCCATAGTAACCGAAACAACCCCAAACCATCACACTTGGAGGGTGTTTCATTGTCTTTTAGGGTGTATTTAGGGTCCATCCTATTTGAGCCAATGGGCCGGCGAACTTTTTTTGGACAACTTCTGAATGTCAAAAATGTCGACTCATCACTAAATAAAAACCTTCTTCCAGTCATCAACAGTCCAATGAATATATTTTTTACAAAATGCGACACGTTTTTTACGCATTTTTTCATTAATGAACGGTTTCTTAGCAGCATGGCGAGATGGTAATCCGAGTTCTTTTTGGAGCCGCTCTGGATAGTTCGTTCAGAAACACCAGATAACAAATTATTCATATTAAATTTTATTTCTTTCGCAGTTATTGTTGGGTTTTTCAATACTAAACGTTTCATAAGTTTGTCTGTTCGTGAATTTGTTTTTCTCGGTCTGCCAGATCGTTTTTTAGGGACTGGCGTGGTTAGGCCGGCATTGTTCTTAGCCCGTGAAACCCATAAATTAACGGTACTTTGGGATATGTTTAATTCCTTAGCTATCTGTCTCTGTGATTTCCCACATGTATGCAAAGCAACAATAGCACCTCGACAATCACTCTTAAGTTGTTTTAAGCACACATTATATATAAATTTTATTTACACCACTTCTGTAAAAAAACAAAAATATCAATAAATTTACACAAACAGTGAAATCTGACAACTTTGAGACACAGCCACCCGCAACGAAGGCTACCAGAACACTAACTTGAGAATGCGTTGGATAGCTCTCATATCAGCGAGCAACCTCAAAGTTACCAGATGTCGCTAGAACAAATAGAAAGTGAATTATGTGTCTCTGAATAT
This sequence comes from Bathynomus jamesi, assembly GCA_023014485.1. Taxonomy (NCBI): domain Eukaryota; kingdom Metazoa; phylum Arthropoda; class Malacostraca; order Isopoda; family Cirolanidae; genus Bathynomus; species Bathynomus jamesi. Next base: position 65,813 of record JAJOZX010012056.1, on the reverse strand, counting down.
CAAGGGAAAATATTGTATTTTCTTGAGTGATCGGATACTTTTCGCGGGCACTGTATATAAAAATAAAATGAAGATTAAAAGTTAATAAAGTAGCATACAAGTTTACCAAAGATTTAGCGTCCTACCCTTTTTATCTAAATCTGTTTTGAAGGAATTCAAAACAACAGGATCGAGTTGAAACAGACCTTTGCTTATGTTGAAGTTATTTGAAAGTTGGATAATGGCAGACTCAAGAATATTTCTATTAACAATGTTGCTAGAGTGAAATAAAACTGAAGCATTATTCCAATCAATACAGTGGGATAACTGACAAATGGACAAAAAGAGCACTGGACAACTGTCCTGTTCTAACGGAATATTGATGCTGTTTTATACGTGTGTGCAAATCCTTTCCCGTCTGACCTATGTAAAAGGAATCACATTGTTTACACCCAATTTTATAGATAATGCCTAAATTATTGGTAGGGCTATTTTTTACTATGATATTTTTCACAATATTGTTATATGAAAATACTACATTAATATCCAAAAGTTAAGTACATTAGCAATGCCTAAAAAGCCGGGAAAAATGGAAGTACTAAAATATTTTTTGACAAAGTACGAGTGTTATTATTGACACGATAGAAAGTTCGTTTTGCCTTGTTGAGACAAGACTCCATAAACGCAGATGGATAACACAGATCACTTCCAATACCGTTGATTTTTTCCAATTCGGCATCGATGTATTCCGGACTGGCGATCCTAAGGGCGCGGAGAAACATTGATGAAAAAAATGGCCTTCTTAGTGGGGTGTCATGTCCCGAGTAAAAGTGTACGTAGGACAAATTGTTTGTTGTTTTCCGATAGATACTAAACTTAAAACCTGGGCTTTCCTATGTACACGCACATCCAAAAATGGGATTGAATTGTCTTGTTCCACTTCTAAAGTAAACTTAATGGTGGGGACTTGATCATTTAACTGAAGGAGGAAGTTATCCAGGTCACGATTCATGGGCCAGATACACAAAATTTCGTCGACGTACCGCAACCAAGGGATGCCAACCCCCAGGATTCTCGGAATGTAAGTAATTTCGAAAAACTCCATATAAATATTGGAGAGGAAGGGGCGATAAGGGGTTGCCCATGGCCATCCCAAACACTTGTTGATAATACTCGTTATTGAAAGTGAATTTACAGTCTTTGATGCAAAGCTTAATAAGTTCCAAACAATGTGTGAAGGTAGTGGCAGGTCATACTTATGTAATTCTTGGGAGAGAAAGTCAAGCATATCATCAATCGGCACTTTTGTAAACAATGAACAAACGTCAAAACTGATCAATCTATCGTTAGTTTCAGTACGTGCATTATAATTATTCAATTTTTCAGTAAGATCCATGGAATTTTTTACATGTGAATCAGAGATAGTTCCGAGAATGGGGGACAAGACTTTGACAAGCCATTTGGAGAGTTTATAAGTAATAGAGCCCACCGAGCTAATAATAGGGCGCATATGGTTGCCAGGTTTGTGGGTTTTAATAAGACCGTAAAGGTAGGGCAGAGAAGGTGAAGTGGACAAGAAAAGCGGATTAAGTCCTTATGATCTTTGAGAATGCGTTTCAAGCCACTATTAAATGATTTGATGACGTCATCCTGCGGGTTCTTCCTAAGTTTGCTGTATGTGGCGGGGTCCTGGAGAAGCTCGTTCATCTTTCCGATGTAGTCCACTTTGTCCATAATAACTATGGTGTTAGCCTTGTCTGCTTTAGTAATATGGAGCTCCCCATCTTTTTTTATTGTGAGAGGCCATCGCGAAAACGTTTAGGAAAGTTATCTTCGTAATTACCATTCGCCGCACTATAACGAGGCCTTTAACTATGTTAAACAAATACTGAGGGAGATTACACTGTTTTCAAAACACGCGAGACTGTAACAAATTTGTAAAGCCAAAGGTTTTTTAACAATAAAAAAGGACATACCATATCCAAGGGCACTTTTTGCATCGTCACTAATGTTTTTCGAAGAAAGGTTCAAAACACACTTTGAGCTTGCTTTTTTACTCCACTGACTATTTCGAATGAGACTTTTAATTTTCCGATCCAAAATGTTACGAAGTGAAGTAGTTCTCCGACGCAACTCGTTGTAAATTTCATCAAACAAAGGTTGGATCCACGGTTGGGGAATAACGGTTACAAAATTATGTTAGGCGATGTTTAAATTTTTGAAGGCGGACCACTCATTTTGTCTGGTGACTTCAATATGTTTCTTTAAAATTAATCTGCTGAAGTTGTTGAACGGATGGTCGTCAATTTGTCTGAGGCGAATCGGAAGCAGGAATTTGGGAAGAACTTGCTCCTCTAGACAATTAGTAAGAAACTTTCGTCGGATACGAATTGCATGCCCCCGTCATTAATGTAGAAGAAAACACGGACACAAACGGAGACAAGAGAGGGAACAGCAAGCCGAAGGAACGCGTGGTGTTCATTATATGAAAATTATTTCACGAAAGTAACACGTGAAAAATATTTATGATGAAAGCCCAGGTTTTAAGTTTAGTATCTATCGGAAAACAACAAACAATTTGTCCTACGTACACTTTTACTCGGGACATAAGACCTCCACTAAGAAGGCCATTTTTTCATCAATGTTTCTCCGCGCCCTTAGGATCGCCAGTCCGGAATACATCGATGCCGAATTGGAAAAAATCAACGGTATTGGAAGTGATCTGTATTATCCATCTGCGTTTATGGAATCTTGTCTCAACAAGGCAAAGCGAACTTTCTATCGTGTCAATAATAACACTCGTACTTTGTCAAAAAATATTTTAGTACTTCCATTTTTCCCGGGCTTTTTAGGCATTGCTAATGTACCTAAACTTTTGGATATTAATGTAGTATTTTCATATAACAATATTGTGAAAAATATCATAGTAAAAAATAGCCCTACCAATAATTCAGGCATAATCTATAAAATTGGGTGTAAACAATGTGATTCCTTTTACATAGGTCAGACGGGAAAGGATTTGCACACACGTATAAAACAGCATCAATATTCCGTTAGAACAGGACAGTTGTCCAGTGCTCGTTTTGTCCATTTGTCAGAGTTATCCCACTGTATTGATTGGAATAATGCTTCAGTTTTATTTCATTCTAGCAACATTGTTAATAGAAATATTCTTGAGTCTGCCATTATCCAACTTTCAAATAACTTCAACATAAGCAAAGGTCTGTTTCAACTCGATCCTGTTGTTTTGAATTCCTTCAAAACAGATTTAGATAAAAAGGGTAGGACGCTAAATCTTTGGTAAACTTGTATGCTACTTTATTAACTTTTAATCTTCATTTTATTTTTATACATATCGAAACTTGACTATAAAAGGCAAAGTGTTAAAACCCGGGCAGATTTCCAGTATAAATTTGTATTTTTATAATTCATTTGATCTTGTGCTAAAAATCGATATTTTTCCTTACAAATCTGTATGACTCTTTGTTAATCCTTTAATTTTTAATTTTTATTTTTACTTCTCTGTTATTGCATATATATATATATATATATATATATATATATATATATATATATATATATATATATATATATATACGGGCGGTCACCTCATTTTTCATTTGTTCGTTATTTCTCTTCCTTGTGTGCAGAACACTCCTCTATACTTACGTCGTTTCTATACACACACACATATATATATATATATATATATATATATATATAATATACATATATATATATATACATATATATATATATACATATATATATATATATACACATATATATATATATATATATATATATATATATATATATAATAATACATATATATAATATATATATATATATATATATATATATATATATATATATATATATACATATATATACATATATATACATATAATATATATATATACATATATATACATATATATATTATACACATATATATAATATAATATATAGACATATATATAATTTATTATATATAATATATATATATATATATATAATTCTGTATATATATATAATATATATATATATACAATATATATATATATATATATATTATATATAATATATATGTTAACCCCTCCGTCTATGGCCCGTGTGGTTCGAAGTCGACGGGGGTTCTAGTTAGGTGGCAGCAACGGATGTGTGACTTGAAGTAGTTTTCTTCTATATTACTCTCCGAGTTCTTCTATAGTGGCTCGGAGGACTCTGATAGACTTACTAAAAATGCTGAAGGTTCCGGATTCTTCTTATAGCGTATCCGGAAAGTTTAATGACTAAGTTCTTCTGAAGAGAGCAAGGCTCGGCTCGAAGGACAATAAAAATCTTCAACTGTAAATTTACTGCTAAAATATACAGGTAGTGCTCAGCCTCTGAATTAGCTTCTGAATGACAATGGAATAATTTTAGTGGGTTTATATACCCAAAAACTGCTAACATTATTATTATTAAATGCTAAAAAGGCTGTATTATTTTTGCACAATATTTGAAAATAAGTAAATTTTTTAGCTGTGGTAAGGCTTGAACGAGTAAACAAAATATTTGAAGACGAAACCATATTTTTATCTTAAACCGCGACTTTTCAGATCTGATGTTATCATGATCTGCCAAGTTAACTAAAAGTGGAAATCGGACTATGCATCTTTACACTAAAATATGCATATGAGTGAAATTTTAAGGTTTAAGATGTACAATTTTAATGCTTAGGCAAGACATGATCTCATTGTTTATAACGAAAGAGAGTGTATACAAAATGTGAACATTGCAAAGCTTAAGCAGGATTCCTTATTAAGCGAAATCTAAAAAAATGATTATGAGATTTTAAAAAACAACAGGTCACCAATTATTTAGCAAAGTAGAAAGCAAATCAAAATTTTATCCAAACTCGCGTTGGGCGATTTTGGTCCTTATGTAAAAATGAATACACACACGTACATACATATGAGTATAGGCATTATATAAAGTTAAATATATAAGAATATACAGGATTATATAAATACATGAACCATATAACACATGAATTTTTAAAATGGATACTTTTTCTTACAATGGATACAGAGACTATATAAATGAATACAAGAATTACATGAAGGATAAGATAATATAGGAATATGGGAATTATTTATGGTTCATTTTTACAGGGCTCTTCCCTCTAGAATGATATTAATATAATAACGTAACATCCTAACTAATGCTAACTAGATGATAACTATTGGTTTTATAATACAGATTTATATATACAACATAAGTCGGGTGGTTAAGTCTAGTTCACGTGGTCTGGGTACGCACTCTTGGTCGTGCATAAATAGTTTCATGTTCCGTGTCACTTGGTTTTCTTTGTTCCCAGAATGATCTTTTCACCACAAATATACCGAGGATAATAGCACACACAATAATGATACTAACGGCAGATGTTGAGAAAATGGTTACCGGTTGTAGTATTTGTAAGAGGTTGTTTTGGTTATCATCCGAAATTTTAAACCGGCTCAATTGATCATTCCATTCAGGGGCATGTAGTTCGGGTAGGATGGTTACAGGTTTTATGGAGAGATTTAAGATCTCTATGACGGGTTTAAATTTAATTTGCGACGGGAATGGGTATGAGTTATTAAGGGTAACCTTATACGGGTTGTATATTTGGAGGGCTTTTGAACGCAAGGAGCAACCAATTGGTAGCCGAATAACCATAGGGATTGTGATGAGGGAATAATTCGATGGACACTCGAGAGTAGCGGCAGTCCTGTTCGCGAAGGAAACCCAGATGTCTGGTCCAATTCGTAGTTGGATGGTTTTAGGGGAATTAAATTTTTTAAATGAACATACGGGGGCATGCCGGTCACGAATTAAATCGATAAAGCAAGACCTAGTAGTTGGAAGAATAACTGGTTTGAGTGGAGGGCAGACGAGTTGTTTATTTGGTTGCGGGAATCGGCAATGCCGGACGTCGCTATCTGACATCATAGAATAAGCTGATAGATCTTTGGTGAGGAAAAGGTAAGGTGGTACGGTGGGTAAATACAATCGATAGACATTAGAGTTATTTTGGTAGGGTGTTGGGAAAGGGTGAAATTTATATACGTCATAAGTGAGGACATCGAAAAATGGTATAATTATGAGGTATGTGTAGGGGCGTGGTCCATGTACAGTCCAGGTGTATTCTAGAAATTGAGGGTAATTAGTGTGGTTGAGTGGGAATATGGGTGATAATTTTAATTGTGACTGGGCGGTGTGAATCAAGGACTGAAGTATTTCCCATGGTATTAGGGTGGAAAGAGTGATTTTTCCATGGGCTAGCTGGGTTGCACGCAAAACCTTGGAATGAATCGTAGTTATTCGTTGTAAGTATTTATCGATTAGGGTTACTTGTATGTTCATTATCTCTATTAATTCTAGATATCGTTTGTGTTCTTTGTATTGAGCTAACATGGATTCAAGGTATGTGAATCTGTCCGAAAGGGAGTGAAGGAAGCGATTGTTTTCGTGTAATGACCTAATAGTTTGTTCTAACATGTGTCCATTATATTGTCGATTTCGCGCGAAGAGATTCAATTTAAGTTCAATTCTTTTAATATCTTCTTCGGTTGCTAATCCGAATAAACCTTTGAACAGTTTCCCTCCTATATCTATCAGTCCCCTTTTACTTCTTTGGTTAAAGTTTTCTGAATTTTTAGTTTCAGTTTGTATCCATGGTAAGGCTATATTTCTGATAGGGCGCGTGCTGTAGTTTGAATATTTTCGAGGGTATTTTCTAACAGAACGCGACTAATCTGATCTTTTCCTTGGAAAGAATTTGGACTTTACTTTAAACGTTTTTAATTGGGTTTGTATCTGAAGGAGATTGATTTTAATTCTAGCAGGGGGTTGCAAATTTATATAAAGGTCTGCGTGCCCTTTCAAAAATTTACCTTCTGCAAGTTTTTCTATAACAACTCCGGTAGAAATTTTAATGCTAGGTCTACAAGAGTAAATAATTTGGAAAATTATAAGGGGGACAATTTTATTCATTTCTACGCCTTAAGTTATACGGAGCTGGGGGTAGTTGTGTGGATACTTGTGTGGATACTTGTGTTTGTGGGCGAAGGGGTCGGCCTCGTTTTGGTGGCAATGGGGGTCGACCGTTGAGCTCGGATTCTGAGCGGGTTCGTTTCTTATGTGAAGGTTCTAGTTCACGTGGGTGATGCATTTGCGGGCGGTATGTAGGGTCCGTGCGTCGATCATCAATCGGCGAGGGTGGTGACAGAGGAGATGGTGGAGTTGGAGGAGATGGTGGAGTTCCACTGAGTGATCCTCTCGAAGGGGTTTCTCCAGGGTCTGGGTCCGATGGGACGCTTGGCTCTGGGGCCTCCTCTTGTTCAGAGATTGCCTCGAGTATGGTGGTATTACGAGGTACCAATCTTCGTCATGGGTAGCGGTTCCCGCGGTGACCACTTCAGTTTTTTGATCCCTGCCCGATTTGTTAATATCTTGACCTTTTGAAGGATAGGCGGCTCGAACGCCTGGCAGCTGTTTTTTGGGAAGGTGTTGTTCGGAAGCTATCTTCAAATTGTCAGCGTGAATGATCTTTAGTTTGGAATGATCCCGGAGGTCGAGGATTTCATAACGATTTTTTCCGAGGTTTTCATAATCCTATATGGGCCATCCCATTTTGGGTATAATTTGCGATGAGCACCTGGCGGTTTCACGCTCTTCAGATAACATCGCATACCGACGATTATAGTCCGTTGACGGGGATGACGCCTATGTTGCTCTTGCTCCATCTGTTGGTTTCGTTGGTCGAGGGCATAGCGGATTATGTCAAAAATCTTGAAAGATCGTTCAGCTAGTTGCTGATTTGCTTCTGCCATTTCGGAAGATGTTAGGACTGCCGGGTCGGTTTGGTCGGGCAAATCAAAAGGTAGACGCTTGTCGTAGTGATAGAGAACGAAATGAGGGGTGTCCCCGATGGACACATTATAGCCATTGTTGATGGCTGTTTGTACCATGGGAAGGGAATCATCCCATGTACGGGAGGATGCATCGACAACGTGGCGCAGGGCTTCCAAGATCTTTCGATTGTGCCTTTCCACTAAGCCGTTTGCCTGCGGATGGTATGCCACAATGTGTGTATTTTTAATTTTACACATGTTACAGAGTGACTCGAACAGTTTGGAAGTGAAACTAAGGGCGTTATCCGAGATTAGGATGGAAGGAGTGGTATGATTTTGGATGACGCGTTCCACTAGGGCTCTTGCCACAGTTTCCGAGGTCTGGTCTGGAATGGCGGCTACTTCGCTGTAACGCGAGAAGTGGTCCGTAAACACAATGATGTACTGATTTCCCTTTGATGTTTTGGGAAATGGTCCCAGTATATCCATTCCAGTTCTTTGCCAGGGCCTTTGGCATACTGGATATTTATGCATCGGAGCTGTGGATGGTACGTTGCCCTTATGCTTTAAACACGACGGACATTCGGCGATGTATTCTTGTACCTTTCTGTTCATCTCGGGAAAGTGGTATCGCTCCAAAAGACTCTTGATGGTGCGATCCGGCCCCATGTGTCCATACAAAGGTGAGTCGTGACAAAGTCCAATGGCTATATCGACGAGATCCTTTGGTATCTCCACGAGGTCGTTTCCATCTTCGTTCCTGAAATGTACGAGCCCATCTTTGAGGTTGTACTGTTCTTTTACCTTCGATGGTTCCTTTTGTTCCAGGCGCGCCCGAAGGTTCTGGGTGTGTTGGTCCTGTTGTTGGGAGTATTGCAGACACTCGTAGTCGAACACAGGAAGAATTCCTATTTTATTCACTCGGGCGTCGGGCTTGAGTCTCGACAATCCGTCTGGAATAACTTGCAGTTTTCCCGGTTTGTATACGATTTTCGCTGCAAAGTCCTGAATCAACAGAGCCCATCTACTCAATCGTCCTTCAAGTAGCTTGTCCTTGAAGAGGTACGTGAGTGGCTTATGATCAGTCTTGATGGTTACATCGTAGCCATAGACGATATTTCGGAATTTTTTCAAAGCCCAATATACCGCTAGGGCCTCTCGGTCCGTAGTGGAATAATTCCGTTGAGGTGCAGAGAGAAGTTGACTGGCATAAGCAATGGGTAATTCCACACCGTCTACGTCCTGTAACAGGACGGCTCCTAGTCCATAGGAGGAAGCATCTGTGGCTATGATGAAGGGTCTTGTGTAATCAGGATATTGTAAAATGGGATGACAGGTTAGTTTATTAATTAAAGTTTCAAAGGCATGTTGGTGATCGGATTCCCAGTTAAATTTCGAATTTTTCTGGAACAAATTAGTAATGGGTTTAGCAATATTCGAAAATTGGGGGATAAAGTTCCGATAGAATCCGACAAAACCAATAAATGCACGGGCGTCGTCGATGGTCTTGGGTACAGGGTACCTTTCCAGGGCTTCGAGTTTGGCTGGATCAGGTTTAATTCCTGTGGACGAGAGTAGGAATCCTAGGTATACCAGGGATTCTTGTAAAAAATTGCACTTTGCAAGCTTCAGTTTAAGGTGTGCTTTTCTCAAGTGTGATAGCACATTCTGAAGGCGTTGAAAGTGTGTTTTTATGTCCGAACTGTAGACGATAATATCGTCAAGAAACGAGAGCTTCGACACCTAATAGGTCGGAAAGGACTATATTCATCAACCTAGAGAAATTAGCAGGCCCATTTCGGACTCCGAAAGGTAAAACCTGGAATTCGTAATGGCCTCGGTTAGTGGAGAAAGCAGTCAATGCCCGAGATTCGGGACTGACCTCCATTTGCCAATAACCCGATGCTAAATCGAGGGATGAAAAGAAGTTCGCTTTCCCTACGTTCAGAATTGTTTCCTGCATGTTTGGAATCGGGAAACGGTCTGGGATGGTAATGTTGTTCAGGCGTCTAAAATCTATACAAGGGCGAGATGTTCCGTCCTTTTTGGAGACGAGAATCATAGGAGCGGACCAGGGACTAGCTGAAGGCTGAATGACATCCTGCTCCAACATGTCCTTGATGTGTTCCTCAATAGTGACTAACTGGGAATGTGGAACCCGATAGGGAGGAATGAAAATGGGTTTGGAATTGGGTTCCAACTTGATTTCAAAAGGGACCAAATTAGTTCGGCCCAGAGGATCTCCTTTTAGGGCAATCACATCTTATTTCTTATCAGGAAATCGAGAAGTGATTCCATTAGTTTGGGATCCTGTAAAGCTGGTGACTCCTGAAGGGAGTGCTCCAGACATTTCTTATATTCTTCTTTTAATATTGAAGGATTTAATTCTAAGGAACTGGAAACACGATTTATCATACTGATGGGGAAATCTGAATCTACTTCTACTGTGGAAACAGTTCCTATTTTCTGATTTGAAGTTAATTCTATAGGACTTTTCCTTTGTTTAAACAAACAACAGGGATAGCTGAATTCTGACTCTGACTAAGGACTTGGGCAATAAGAACATCTCTTTTGAAATTACTTTTCTCTGTAATCAGAGTACGCTCTGACTCTAATAATTTTCCTTGACTGTTAACTACTTTTGCTAGGAAACAAATCTTCTCATAAGGTGCTACTGTTATATGCTCGGTAGGGCATATGAAAAATTGTGAATCTGATTCTGGTTCGGCGACTAAAATTTGCCTTATTGGCTGAACTGAAGCTGGCTGACTGGAAACTGGCTGACTGGAAACTGGCTGACTGGAAACTGGCTGACTGGAAACTGGCTGACTGGAAACTGCTGACTGGAAACTGACTGACTGGAAACTGCTGTGTTGATCCAACTGGATTCAACAACTGGAACTGATTACCCTGGGGTCTGATTTCTGGAGCGGTTGTCCCTCTGGATGCAACCGGCTGACTTGATCTGCTATCAAGTAGAGGGGGTTTCCTATTTCTTTCGGAAATCTGAACTGAGCTAAGTCTATTAGCATTAAGTTGTCTGTCATTCTCGCGGAGATGGTGTGTCCTATTTCGACACTTTACTAACTTTCCGGCTGGGTAAATCTCCCATTGATTCCGGTTAAAAAAATCCATACCTAGTAGGATGTCTGTCTGAAAGGTGGCGACTGTGTCCACTATACAACATTTCGCGGGGTATACCGCGTTTCCAACTTCTAAATATAACTCAATTTCTCCATATGTGGGTATGGGTGTGCCCGTAACTCCTCTGAGTTGGCAGGATGGTGCCTTAAGTTCATATTTGTAATTTGTACTCTCTAGTAATTCATCTACACATTGTTTCTTAATTAACGTCGCGTGTGCTCCTGTATCTAGGAGAGCAGTTAATCTTGGTTATCGGTGCTACAATTTATTATTAAATCTAGGAGGTCCGCACCTATTATCCTGATGGGGAGTTTGTGTGCGTATCTGGGCTCATTACTGTAATTTAGGAGGGAGGAGGTTGAACTGCGCCTCCAATGTAGGGTCTAAAAAAGGGCTCGAATGGTCTTCTATGGGAGGACCTGGGTCATATTCTACGGGATATCATACGCTGGAGGGTGTTCTTGAAAACTGTTCTCTGGGGAAAATGATTCCTCCCGGGTACTTCTACGTACCGAACTAGTTGACCTTGCTGGTTGTATTGAGGTTTGTACATGGGGTAAGAGTGTGGTTGACCCTGTGGTCGTGATCTATTGGGTTGGTAGTTCGACTGAGGCTGGGAATGGACTGGTTTCTGGGGATTGGTTGACTTTTGGGATACGTTTTGGGAACGTGGTTGGTTTGGTTTCTGAAAGTGGGGTCTATACCCTGCAGGGGCTTTATCAGCACACTTTTGGCGATCGCCACGGCGATGACCATGTTCGTGACAGTGGGAGCAATACGAGGGGTAATTACATTGACTTATCATGTGCCCAAACTATCGCAGTTAAAACACTGTGGAGGAGGGCGTGTATTCTGGGTTTGGGGGGCTTGTTTCTGGGGTGTTCCCTGCATTGCCTCGATTTATGGTTGTTGTTGGTGTTGGTGTTGTGGCTGCTGCTGCTGAATAATGTACAGGGGTTTCTCTACCCTTTCGGTAGTTTGGTTTGCTAAATCGGGGTAATGTTCCCGTGTTTTGTTTATGGCTACACTTACAGGTTTGTCAACATTTAAAAACTCCTGAAACTTTTTTTTAGGTGCTCCGGGTAGGTTTTGGTAAATGGTTGTGGCTACTATTAGATTTCTTTGTTTCGAAGTGAAAGTTATGCCACATGCATTTTCTGCGGCCCGGAGGGCTTCTCCTACAAGTTTATGTGTACGTGTAATAAAATTGTTTAAATCTTCGTGTTCCTCTTTCTTCCATTTAGCTTGGAAGACTGCTTCTAACGTGGCTAAGGGTTGTGCAAGGGTTATTTCTTTAAAAAATTCTAAGTTTTGTTTAAAATCGTCCCATGTTGTAGCTTCGCTAATTGATGGGACGTAAGTGACTGTGTCATGAGCATTCCCTTCTTTCGGGTCAATAAATCTTTTTGCTTCCCTAATTTTTATATCATCATCGGTAATATTTCGCGTAAGAAATGTTGCTCTAAAGATTCAACCCAAGGTCTTACGCGTGGTTCAACAAAACGATTATCTATGGTCCCCTTAAAAATTAAAACAGTATGAGGAAGGTTTACTAGTCTGCCTAAGTTAATGTATGCTGGGGCGGGGGTTTGAGACTGAGACATATTGGCTTGTGTGTTTGGGAGTATGTTTGAAGGGCGCGGGGTAGGTGGAAAAATGGGTGTAGGTAAATTTTCGATGTCAGAAAGCGCACCGTCTGAATCGCTCATATGTGAAGGTACTTATTAATGTGTTCTAATTAGGTCTGCTTGACCGATCTTAATTATGGAATGATCACTTAAGGGGTTTTCCTAACTACACTATCAAAAAAATAAATGCACAACAATTTGCCTAACTCGGGGAAAATTTGAAAAGATTGCAAACAAAAAATAAAAATGTAAACAAAATTTCACTCGAATGTACGTGAAGGTATGGTAATACTATGTTTGGTACATTAAATAAAATTATACTATACTAACTAGAATAGTAAAAATAACTGACAATAACTGACAATAATTCTGTGACAATACTGTTTTCAATAAAAAAATGTATCACTGGTGTCTGAAGTGTTCACTGTGTTTTGTGTTAATTCTGGCTCAATACTAAATATTAATTGTTAATAATAATGACTTTTCAAATGTTTAGAAATTATTTTAAAAAAGAGTTTTGTACTTAACAAGATTCCTACGGCGAAATCCTTAGAGACGTGTCCTGAAGACGTGTCTTGCTGGCCACTTGTTCCTGGATGAAAACTAGGCGTGAGAACTTGGAGTCGTGACGCACCGGTTCAAGGGTGGATGTGACGAACTAGAAGTCGTGACACGCCGGTCAACTGGGTGGATGTGACGAACTAGAAGTCGTGACACGCCGGTCCTGGGTTGGATCTGGTTCCAGGGTCTGGAAGACTGGAAGAATCCTGGAGTCGTGAAGATCCTGGTTAAAGGGTCGCCAGTTGTTAACCCCTCCGTCTATGGCCCGTGTTGGTTCGAAGTCGACGGGGGTTCTAGTTAGGTGGCAGCAACGGATGTGTGACTTGAAGTAGTTTTCTTCTATATTACTCTCCGAGTTCTTCTATAGTGGCTCGGAGGACTCTGATAGACTTACTAAAAATGCTGAAGGTTCCGGATTCTTCTTATAGCGTATCCGGAAAGTTTTAACGACTAATTCTTCTGAAGAGAGCAAGGCTCGAAGGGGACAATAAAAAGTTTTCCAACTGTAAATTTACTGCTAAAAATACAGGTAGTGCTCAGCCTCTGAATTAGCTTCTGAATGACAATGGAATAATTTTAGTGGGTTTATATACCCAAAAACTGCTAACATTATTATTATTAAATGCTAAAAAGGCTGTATTATTTTTGCACAATATTTGAAAATAAGTAAATTTTTTAGCTGTGGTAAGGCTGAACGAGTAAACAAAATATTTGAAGACGAAACCATATTTTTATCTTAAACCGCGACTTTTCAGATCTGATGTTATCATGATCTGCCAAGTTAACTAAAAGTGGAAATCGGACTATGCATCTTTACACTAAAATATGCATATGAGTGAAATTTTAAGGTTTAAGATGTACAATTTTAATGCTTAGGCAAGACATGATCTCATTGTTTATAACGAAAGAGAGTGTATACAAAATGTGAACATTGCAAAGCTTAAGCAGGATTCCTTATTAAGCGAAATCTAAAAAAATGATTATGAGATTTTAAAAAACAACAGGTCACCAATTATTTAGCAAAGTAGAAAGCAAATCAAAAATTTTATCCAAACTCGCGTTGGGCGATTTTGGTCCTTATGTAAAAATGAATACACACACGTACATACATATGAGTATAGGCATTATATAAAGTTAAATATATAAGAATATACAGGATTATATAAATACATGAACCATATAACACATGAATTTTTAAAAATGGATACTTTTTCTTACAATGGATACAGAGACTATATAAATGAATACAAGAATTACATGAAGGATAAGATAATATAGGAATATGGGAATTATTTATGGTTCATTTTTACAACACACACATATATATATATATATATATATATATATATATATATATATATATATATATATATATATATATATATATATATATGTATATATATATATATATATGTATATATGTATATTATATGTATATATGTATATATATATGTATATATAATATGTATATATATATATATGTATATATATATGTATATATATGTATATTTATGTATATATATATGTATATATATGTATACATATGTATATATATATATACCGGGTGAACCAAAAGTAGGTGGACAGTAGGTTGAATAGGGTTTGTGTTATATTATATTATAACTATGGTGTTCATTATAACTATGGTGTTTGTGTTATATTATATTAAATATTATAACTAAATTTATTTAAATTTAATCTTTTTTCTTTTCAGATAGTTCAGAGAACCCATAATGGCAAATAATCTAAATACTGATGCCAGAAAATGGGTGTTAAAAGAGTATTGGAAATCTCAAAATACTGAAACTGTTAGAACAAAATGGGTTGAAACATTTGGTACTCAAGCCCCAAAGAGACAAACCATTTACCGCATTCGTGACAAATTTGATGCCACTGGCTCAATTCTTAATGCCCCAAGAACTGGTCGACCCAAAACAGTTTGCACAGAGGACAATAAGCTACTTGTTGCCGAAGCATTTGTTCACAGTCCCAAAAAGTCCACCAGAAGAGCCTCAGCAGAACTGGACATTTCACAAACCTCCATTATACGAATTCTGAAATCTATTGGGTTGAAAGCTTATCGTCCACGGCTAATTCATGGCTTATTGGAGGATGACCCAGACAGGCGGCTGCAATTTAGTGAGATCATGCTGAGCGAAATTGAAGGAAATCCAATAATTTTAGATAACATTGTGTGGACCGATGAGGCTTCTTTCAAATTATCAGGTCATGTTAACCGACATAATTGTGTTTACTGGTATAGTGAGAACATGCATTTAACATTAGAGCAGCAACTAAACCAGCCTGGTGTCACTGTTTGGGGTGGTATTTCAAGTTCTGGTGTTTAAGGACCAATTATTTTTGTTGATGGAACAGTCACAGGTGATAAGTATCTCGAAATTCTAATGAATGAAGTTGTTCCACACTTACAACAACAGCCTAATTCACATGACCTCTATTTCCAACAAGATGGGGCCCCTCCACATTATTCAAGAGCAGTCCGTGAGTATCTTGATGAAACATTTCCCGAGAAATGGATCGGCCGAAGAGGTCCAATTGAATGGCCTGCACGTTCACCTGACTTTACCCCAATGGATTTTTTCTTTTGGGGTACTCAAGGACAAAGTTTATAGTCGAAAACCACGAAGTGTTGGTGATTTGAAAATTACATCAGAGATGCATTCAAGAAATTAATGCACAAAGAAACTTGTGCAAAAATGTTTGTCGAAGTGTGAAAGGTAGACTTCAAAGCTGTGTAAATTGTGATGGACAGCAATTTGAGCACCTGCGTGATAAAATTTTCAGTGCTTTTGTATTGTATTGGTATAAGTTAATTTTTTTTTTATTTTGTATTATAATATACAAAAAATTAAAAATAATTGTATATGTATTCTCAAAATAAACGTTATCATTTACTGTCCACCTACTTTTGGTTCACTCGGTATATATAGTTATATATATATATATATACATATGTATATATATATGTTATATATATATATACATATATATATGTATATATATATATATATACATATATATATATATATATACACATATATATATAGTAATATATGTGTATATATATATATATATATGTATATATATATATATACATATATATATATAATATACATATATATATTATACATATACATATATATACACATATATATGTATATATATATATACATACATATATATATATATATATACATATATACATATACATATATATTCATATCATGGAAGAAAAATGACGAAGTTATATATGTTGAGAAGTTTCATGGCAACATTACTAAAGATGACAGAACCCAAGCAACAATGCTATTAGATATTATGGAACATTACGCCCTTACCCAGGAAATCTGTGAAGCCACGAGAAAGGAGAAAGTTTTGGATTTAATGTGGACAAATAACGAGATAATAATAAAATAAAAAAGTAACGCGCACAAAGTTCTCCGACCATAACCTCATCGATATACAATTGAAGTTAGCACCAGAGGTCCGAAAACGCATCCCAGAGAGGCAGATGGAAATTTGAAGGCTTAAACATAAATTCAAAGAAAGTAAATGGGAAAACGTAAATAAAGATTTAAAGGAGCTAAATTGGGAATTGCTACTACACGAGAAGAATCCACAAGAAATACTATGTATAATAGAGACGGAAACCAAACCTATAATACTGAAACATATTCCAGAGAGACAGGAAAGAAAACGCAGCAAGCTCGAGAGGAAAATCAGGACTCTATTCAGGCAACGAAAACAAACCGTAAAACATCTCCACAGATGCAGAACTGATGCAGAGACTCAAACTAGAGAGGAAACTTGGCGAAATAGAAATGGACCTAAAGCAAACATTCATACATAAGACAAACGAGGAGGAAAACAAGGTAGCAGAAAACATAAAAAATAACCCAAAATACTTCTACACTTTTGCGAAAAGGAAAATGCAGTGTAAAGAGAGTATTGGACCGTTGATAGACGGGGAGGCCGAATACACAAATGACCCGAAAGAAATAAGTGAACTGCTTAGGGAACAATTTAAATCTGTGTTTAGCACCCCTAAGTCCGAGATGGAAGTGGAAAACCCAGACGAGTTTTTCGACATTGAAACAGATCAACCAAGAACAAATCCCGGCACAAACCTATTAATGGACTTCGAGTTCACAGAAGGAGATGTAATTACGGCCTTATCACAGATGCGAGACAATTCAGCGCCAGGGCCAGACACATGGAGTGCCACATTTCTGAAGAAATGCAAAGAGAGTATTGCAAGACCGCTATACTTACTATGGAGGAAATCACTAGACACAGGACGAATTCCACTCCCCTTAAAGAACGCTAATATTGCCCCCCTATTTAAAAGTGGTAACAGAGCAATGCCCAAAAATTATCGGCCAGTGGCTCTCACCTCACACCTTATAAAGTGTTTTGAACGCATAATTAGAGCCAAAATTACCTACTACCTACAAGAAAAAGACTTATACAACCCAAATCAACATGGCTTCAGGGCGGGCAGATCATGCCTGTCACAGCTACTAGACCACCAGGAGAAAATATTAGGAACATTGTGTCGAGGACAAGACATTGATGTAATATATACTGATTTTGCTAAAGCCTTCGATAAATGTGACCATGGAATCATAGCACACAAACTTAAGGATACAGGAATTACTGGAAACCTAGGAAGGTGGATATTTAATTTCTTGACGCAAAAAACGCAAAGAGTGGTGGTAAACGGAGTTAAATCGGAAGTCTCGGAAGTCGTGAGCTCTGTCCCACAAGGGACAGTATTAGCTCCCTTGCTGTTCATAATAATGATTGCAGATATTGATGCAGATATTAAGGACAGTATTGTATCATGCTTCGCAGATGACACGAAGATATGTAAGGAAATATTGAACGAAGATGACATAAGAAAACACAAAACGACATTGAAACATTATTCCAGTGGGCAGAAGACAACAATATGAAGTTCAACGAAGAAAAAATTCCAACTTCTAAGATATGGTAATAATAAAGAGCTACAGAAAAAAGGGTACAAACTCCGCAAGCCAAACAGATAACACCAAATCCACAATTCAGGGATCTTGGAGTAATAATGTCGTCGGATGCAGAATTCAGAGAGCACTATAAAATCAAAATCACAACGGCTAGAAAATAATGGGAATCATCTGGAGGAGCTTCCGCAGCAGAAAAGCAAACATCATGCTCAAATTATGAAGAGTCTAGTCCTACCAATAATTGAGTATTGCTCAGTACTCACAAGCCCACACAGAAAAAGAGACATTGCGAGCATTGAAGCTATACAAAGGACTTTACGTCTAAGATAGAGGAAACGGAAGGTGAAGACTACTGTCTCGACTACAATCCCTGGAACTCTACTCTCTTGAAAGAAGGCGAGAGCGGTACACAATAATATACATATGGAACATACTTGAGGGCTCTGTCCCTAACCTCAGAAATGAAATAGAAACAAACTGGAATGAGAGAAGAGCAGATTTGTACGGTCCCAGCTGCGGTGGGACAAGGAGCATGAAAACGAGGATGGAAAATACCCTCAGAATACGGGGCCCAAAGCTTTTCAATGTCCTTCCAAAGAAGTGAGGAATCTACACCACACCAACCTGAGTAGCTTCAAGAACCAGCTGGAGAGATTCTTGTGCAAAGTCCCTGACCAGCCATGCGTGGCTGGCTACGAGGGCAGGAGGCGATCAGAGAGCAATTCCCTCCTTCACCAAGTCCCGCAAATGAGGCGGGATGCTGCAGAGGGGTCGACCGCAGGTCGATCCTGAACCGTCGTTCAAACTCAACAAAAGTAAACAAAAGTAAATATATATATGTATACATATGTATATGTATATATATGTATATATATATATATATACTGTATGTATATGTATATATATATAATATATATATATATATATATATATATCTATATACATCTCATCTCACCAAAATATTTGAAAGAATTGTTAGACAGAAAATCTGACTTTTTGAAACTCAGAAAAAATTCAATGATAACCAACACGGGTTTCGGTCAGGCAGATCATGCCTGTCACAACTAATGGAACACTACAACAACATTATTGATTCACTTGAAAGTAATGAAAACTATGATGTACTATACACAGACTTTGCTAAAGCGTTCGATAAGTGTGACCTGGAATCATAATACATAAACTGAAATATATGGAATAACAGGAAAAGTAGGGAAATGGATATATAATTTCCTTAGTGAGCGGAGGCAAGTCGTTACAGTACAAGGAGTATCTTCATCAGAATCAGAGGTCCTCAGCTCAGTACCACAAGGAACGGTATTAGCTTCACTACTCTTCATAATCATGCTAACTGACATAGATGAGGACGTTCCAAAGACAGCACAGTAACATCCTTTGCAGATGACACAAAGATCAGTAGAAAAAATACGAAAACCAGAAGACATAGGATCTCTACAAACCGACATAAACAAAATTTACAAGTGGACGGAAGACAACAATATGAAGTTTAACACCGAGAAATTTCAGCTATTACGGTACGGAAAAAGAGAAGACCTAAAGTCCATGGAATATTATACCCCAAATGGACAGGAAGTCCAGAGAAATTCCAGAGCAAAAGATTTAGGGGTTGTAATGACAGATGATGCGAAATTTGAAACACAAAATAAGATAGCTGTAAACAGAGCAAAGAGAATAACGGGTCTGATATTGAGAACTTTTAAATGAAGGGATAGGAATGTAATGATCCCCCTACTGAAAACCCTGATAATACCTAAACTGGAATACTGTTCGGTCCTAACATCCCCATATAAAAAAGAAGACATTAGACAGCTGGAGGGGATTCAAAGAAGTTTCACAGCCAAGATCAATGGGTACAAAGAACTAAATTACTGGGAAAGGTTACGAGAACTAAACCTATATTCACTGGAAAGGAGAAGAGAGAGATACACCATTATTTACACTTGGAAAATAACGGAGAAACTAGTCCCTAATCTTACTCTGAATCCCATAACTCCCCAAACAACGGTGGAAGGTAGAAACGGTAGACTGTGTCGTATTCCCAAATTGAAGGCGAGACAGGGAACATCCTTAACCCTGAAAGAAAATAGTTTTGTAGTGAGAGGACCAAAACTATTTAATCAGCTGCCCAAAGACCTAAGAAACACGAAGGGAGTTGCAGTGGAAATCTTCAAAAGAAGACTTGACGCCTGGCTCAGAACAATCCCCGATGAGCCGGGCGTACCTGGCTATGTGAGGTGGAGAGCGCAAGAATCCAACTCACTACTTCACCAGGCCAACTCGAGAGGAGGGGCGACACGCTTGACCTTCGCGAAATGAGAAATCATCACGTGGAACCTTTGTAAGGTTGTAAGGTAAGGTTATATATATATATATATCTATATGTATATATATATATATATATACACAGGGCTATTCAAAAGGATTCACCTGATTTCAAATGAGAATATTTTTTAATGTTACAAATACAGAGTGATTTGTGATACATCAACCAAAAGAAAAACTGTTCAAATTTTTTCTTTCACCTCATAAATGCTCTATGTGTCTTCCCCTAGTTACACGAGCAACGTCGACACGATAGTCGAATTCCTCCCATACTCGCTCCAGCATGTCCGTTGTCACTGACTCTACGGCAGTAACAATGCGAGTTCGGAGCTCATCCAAAGATGTGGGCAACGGTGGCCCGTACACAGTATCCTTAAATTACCCCCAAAGGAAGAAGTCGTACGGTGTAAGATCCGGCGACCTAGGGGGCCAGCTGTGGAGCTCGAAAACTGCAACACACAAAACGCCTTCGGCTGTGCGGACGCCATTTTCACACAGACTGTTTGTTGCTAGGCTAGGCCAAGCCGTGACTTTGGAGCCCTCTCGCGGTGATCCTGTAAAACTCGGAGATTTTCTCTTTCATGTGGTGTATGCCCAGTCGATGCACGGTTGATAGGTACGGAAGTATTCTCAGTTGAAATCGGATGAATCGTTTTGAATAGCCCTGTATATATATATATATATATTATATATATATATATATATATATATATATATATATATATATAAACCTCAGGGGACCATTCTGAGTTCATTCCCATATATATATATATATATATATATATATATATATATATTATATATATATATATATGCATATATAATATATATATGTATATATATACACACACATATATATATAAATATAATTATATAGATATATATATATATATATATATATATATGTTAACCCCTCCGTCTATGGCCCTTGGGTGGTTCGGATCGACGGGGGTTTCTAGTTAGGAGGCAGCAACGGATATTTCTTCTATAACATTCTAATTCTTTTCGGTCGCCTCTTGTTAAACTCTTGGCTACAGACTCGCCAGACTGTTATGCCAATATCTTCTATGGTGCTTGGGTTGTCTCTTTCTCTCGCTTTATGGGTCGACGATTATTAATTCTTCTCTTGCTATAATACTCTGATACTTTCTCTTGGTACTAAACTTATCGATTTTTCTTTTATAACTTATCGACTTTACTGACTAAGTTCTTCTGAAGATAGCCCAACTCGAGGGGGAAAATAAAAAGTTTCTCTTACTTTAATTTACTTCTTAAAAAATGTACAGTTAGTTCTCTGAATTTACAGGGGTAGAGGTTCGACCTCTTTCGACCATGGCTCAGGCCGGAATCTAAAAAAAGTTAAGGAGGCAAGGGGCCTCTGCCCCCTCCTCGCAGCAAGGCTGCTAACAAGGGAGGCTCGTAATGAAGTGCCGTAATGAAGTACCGCAATGAAGTGCCGTAATTTTACAAATACATGTATAATATAAACCTAAATGTTTGGGGGAAGACAGTTGAAGGTTAAGTTCCCCCCTTTTAAACACATGATCAGATGTTTGAAAAATTCCAAATAAAAATAATAAAAAAAATAAAAATAACAAACTAATTTGTATTTTTCGCCGAGTCTACATTTATGAAGGCGATATAATTTCATAGTAGTACATAAATACAAATTGAGTACATGACTGAGTACGTATTAATTTTGGTTCATTACAATTACGATTACAATTACCAATTAATTCATATTCACTTATTATTGTTTAATTACACTGCTATTAAAGTACATTCTTACATTATATATTAATTCATTACATTCAATTACAGTTTCATTGAAGTACATTACAAGTTATTATTAGTTACAGTTTCATTAAAGTACATTACGTCGTTTACCATTCTTAGTGTTTTTATATATTTATATATGGTTATACTATATGGTTATACTATATGGTTATACTAGATGGTTATACTAGATGGTTATACTATATGGTTATACTATATGGTTATACTGTATGGTTATTAGAACAACACAAGTACATGAGACATGACATACATGATATAACATAACGCATGATAAAGTTATAAATTCGAATCGAGCGAAAGGAGACTTTTTTATCTTTGAAGCGTTCGATTCTGCCAGTTAGCGGAATGTGATAACTTACTAAGCATTTTTCGAGTTCAATGCGGGAGGTGATATAATAAAAAATAATAATGAAAAAAATAATACGAGAACGTATTTTTGCGTTTTCGAACGAAGGCATGAAGTTTTGCATTTCATAGATTGACACGAGTAAAAATGAATATTTAATAAAATTTATATAGGATAATGATCAAGATAAATATGGACGTATGGGGGCGGGGATATGGTCGAATAATAGTTATATTTATACTATATAACATATAAATAATGACTTCTATAGAGTGTACAGTTTTTATTATGATGATAAAGAATTTTCATACATTGCATACTAGAGATATAATGAAGGGAAATTAATGACGGGAAAATGTGACGTCATAGTTATTGAATTTGTACGTATAGTACAAATCATTATTAGGAAGATTTACATGAACGAATTAGAGACAAAGAGTGGGTATCAATGACTAAGAAGTACAACTGCGGGTTCCAATCCTGTTACATGCAATGTGTATGCATAATCTAGGGTCGAGGGTGAGATGCAAGACAATTCATAATTAATTATAATAACTTCTATAACAAATGGAAAATGGATACGACTAAACCATAGATATGGTAGATCGTAGGGTTGTGACACGAACAAAAATAGGAAGCTACAAGTAAAATTATTATCCAAACTCGCGTTAAGCGATTTTGGTTCTTATGTAAAAATGAATATGGATTATTCATTGTTCATTTTTTACATTGCTCTCCCCTTTTAAAAATGATATTTATACAATAATCTAATAGGGTGCCATTAATACAATACAAATGAGAAAATAACATCCTAACTACTTCAAGTTAGATGACGAATTTTTCTTTACATTACAAATTTTTATACAGAGCAAGTTAGTTATTATATAATATAAAAAATTCAAAGATTAATACTTTAATTTAGACAAACAATTAAGTTAGAGAAAGAATGATAGTTAAATTTTTTTTTTAATTTTTTATTTTTCTGTGGGGAAAATTACATTCATAATGAATAGGTAAAAGGGAAAAACATAAATTTTAAAGTTCATGTTTTTTTCGGGGCTTCCATGATAGTACAATTGATAAACTAATTTTATTGACTATTTTAGGTACAAAATCGAATTACGTAATGGATGATGTATAGACCTGTGGTCTAGTGTGTATTTTTGTGTACTAAGTACAAAGTGTGTATCTTACAATTTTGAGGGACAGATTAGCCGATAGGATTGTTCAAGTAACTGAATAAATGCATGAGCAAGATATATTAGAAAGCAAAAATGATTAAGATTAAATTACATAGTTAGCACTTACGCCCAATGAAATAGTTTATCGTGATATCCAATGATTTTAGCATAAGGTTTGTATATATAGTGTATATAGTGTGCATACATGCATTTTTATTGACTGTTGTAGGTACAAATCGAATTACGTAGTGGATGATGTATAGACCTTTGGTCAAATGTGTATTTATGTTTATTGGGTACAAAGTGTGTATCTTATAATTTCGAGAGACAGATTAGCTGAGAGGATTGTTAAATTAACTGAATAAATGCATGAGCGAGAATTTATATATAGTAAGCAATAATTATGATGTATTATAATGATGATGTTTGCATACGAGTTTTAATGCAAAAGTGACTGGAGGGAATACGTGTCAAAAGTAATAAAATTCAATTAGGATTATAGATTTTACATAATTAATCAGTTACACGTATAAGGTAATTAAAAAAACGTACTTAGAGGAACTTACAATTAATGAAAGTAAATCTCACGGTTTTAAAATTGAATTTTGACACACAATTAAATTCGACTACTAAAATTCATAGCCATATACTGTAGTAGTATGTCAATTTGACTATAATTTTCGTTTGATTCCTTACAAATGGTACAATAACAATTTAAGGACAGTTACTTACGATTAATTGAACAAAAGAAAATTAAAAATACAAATTAAAAATAGAGATCAATTATAAACTATAATGAACTAAACATCTACTGTAATATAAAAAACACTTAACCTAAATTGAGGTTATGTTCCATCGTACCAAAGAGGAATTAACCATGGTTGAACCATTTCTCTGGTTGACACGGTTCAACTGGGGTTGGGGGTGTTAAAATAAAATAAAAGGACAAAGTTTGGAGTACGACATTCGGGGGAATTGAGTGACTAAGCAGGGGGTATAAGTCTGAAATTGACAATTACATCTTTCGTGAGCACTTTGCTCTTTAAAAAAAAGACTGCTTGTCACACTACTTAGAACAAAAATTAAAAGAGTTCAAACAAAACTGGGGAACGGCATGTTCCTCCTTATAGTAATTTAAAAAGGAGTCATTGGGACAAGATCGATTAATTAATTATTACACAAGTATTATTATCACATATACATTACAATGATTATCAAAGTCATTACAAACAATTGTAAAAACTGTTTTGGTTACAAACAATAAAATGTCATTTTACCTATATATTTATATACGCAACAATGGCATGAAAAAGAAAAGACAAATCGGTCCATTTCCTTCTTACAACAAAACAAAGAAAAGTTAACTAAAGACGCAACCCGGTCAATTCAGGTTGAATTAAATTCTCTTTTACAACCAAAAAAAAGGTTGAATTAAATTGTTAGTTTACATTTCCTTAAATTAAATTCTCTTGACGTTATTACAAAGAAAAAGTTGAGTTCAATTGACTGCATTGAAATGACTCGGAATAAAACTCTCTGACTCGGAATAAAACTCTCTGACTCGGAATAAAACTCTCTGACTCGGAATAAAACTCTCTGACTCGGAATAAAACTCTCTGACTGGGAATAAAACTCTCTGACTCGGAATAAAACTCTCTGACTCGGAATAAAACTCTCTGACTCGGAATAAAACTCTCTGACTCGGAATAAAACTCTCTGACTCGGAATAAAACTCTCTGACTTGGAATAAAACTCTCTCAAGTATTCTGAAACTAACTTGAACTCTATCAAGTATTCTTGAAACTAACTTGAACTCTATCAAGTATTCTTGAAACTAACTTGAACTCTATCAAGTATTCTTGAAACTAACTTGAACTCTATCAAGTATTCTTGAAACTAACTTGAACTCTATCAAGTATTCTTGAAACTAACTTGAACTCTATCAAGTATTCTTGAAACTAACTTGAACTCTATCAAGTATTCTTGAAACTAACTTGAACTCTATCAAGTATTCTTGAAACTAACTTGAACTCCATCAAGTATTCTTGAAACTAACTTGAACTCTATCAAGTATTCTTGAAACTAGCTTGAACTCTATCAAGTATTCTTGAAACTAACTTGAACTCTATCAAGTATTCTTGAAACTAACTTGAACTCTATCAAGTATTCTTGAAACTAACTTGAACTCTTATCAAGTATTCTGAAACTAACTTGAACTCTTATCAAGTATTCTGAAACTAACTTGAACTCTTATCAAGTATTCTGAAACTAACTTGAACTCTTATCAAGTATTCTGAAACTAACTTGAACTCTTATCAAGTATTCTGAAACTAACTTGAACTCTATCAAGTATTCTTGAAACTAACTTGAACTCTATCAAGTATTCTTGAAACTAACTTGAACTCTATCAAGTATTCTTGAAACTAACTTGAACTCTATCAAGTATTCTTGAAACTAACTTGAACTCTATCAAGTATTCTTGAAACTAACTTGAACTCTATCAAGTATTCTTGAAACTAACTTGAACTCTATCAAGTATTCTTGAAACTAACTTGAACTCTATCAAGTATTCTTGAAACTAACTTGAACTCTATCAAGTATTCTTGAAACTAACTTGAACTCTATCAAGTATACTTGAAACTAACTTGAACTCTATCAAGATTCTTGAAACTACTTGAACTCTATCAAGTATTCTTGAAACTAACTTGAACTCTATCAAGTATTCTGGAAACTAACTGAACTCTTATCAAGTATTCTGGAAACTAACTTGAACTCTTATCAAGTATCTGAAACTAACTTGAACTCTTATCAAGTATTCTGAAACTAACTTGAACTCTATCAAGTATTCTTGAAACTAACTTGAACTCTTATCAAGTATTCTGAACTAACTTGAACTCTTATCAAGTATTCTGAAACTAACTTGAACTCTTATCAAGTATTCTGAAACTAACTTGAACTCTTATCAAGTATTCTGAACTAACTTGAACTCTTATCAAGTATTCTGAAACTAACTTGAACTCTTATCAAGTATTCTGAAACTAACTTGAACTCTTATCAAGTATTCTGAAACTAACTTGAACTCTTATCAAGTATTCTGAAACTAACTTGAACTCTTATCAGTATTCTGAAACTAACTTGAACTCTATCAAGTATTCTTGAACTAACTTGAACTCTATCAAGTATTCTTGAAACTAACTTGAACTCTATCAAGTATTCTTGAAACTAACTTGAACTCTATCAAGTATTCTTGAAACTAACTTGAACTCTATCAAGTATTCTTGAAACTAACTTGAACTCTATCAAGTATTCTTGAAACTAACTTGAACTCTATCAAGTATTCTTGAACTAACTTGAACTCTATCAAGTATTCTTGAAACTAACTTGAACTCTATCAAGTATTCTTGAAACTAACTTGAACTCTATCAAGTATTCTTGAAACTAACTTGAACTCTATCAAGTTTTCTTGAAACTAACTTGAACTCTATCAAGTATACTTGAAACTAACTTGAACTCTATCAAGTATTCTTGAAACTAACTTGAACTCTATCAAGTATTCTTGAAACTAACTTGAACTCTATCAAGTATTCTGGAAACTAACTTGAACTCTTATCAAGTATTCTGGAAACTAACTTGAACTCTTATCAAGTATTCTGAAACTAACTTGAACTCTTATCAAGTATTCTGAAACTAACTTGAACTCTATCAAGTATTCTTGAAACTAACTTGAACTCTTATCAAGTATTCTGAAACTAACTTGAACTCTTATCAAGTATTCTGAAACTAACTTGAACTCTTATCAAGTATTCTGAAACTAACTTGAACTCTTATCAAGTATTCTGAAACTAACTTGAACTCTTATCAAGTATTCTGAAACTAACTTGAACTCTTATCAAGTATTCTGAAATTAACTTGAACTCTTATCAAGTATTCTGAAACTAACTTGAACTCTTATCAAGTATTCTGAAACTAACTTGAACTCTTATCAAGTATTCTGAAACTAACTTGAACTCTTATCAAGTATTCTGAAACTAACTTGAACTCTTATCAACTATTCTGAAACTAACTTGAACTCTTATCAAGTATTCTGAAACTAACTTGAACTCTTATCAAGTATTCTGAAACTAACTTGAACTCTTATCAGTATTCTGAAACTAACTTGAACTCTTATCAAGTATTCTGAAACTAACTTGAACTCTTATCAAGTATTCTGAAACTAACTTGAACTCTTATCAAGTATTCTGAAACTAACTTGAACTCTTATCAAGTATTCTGAAACTAACTTGAACTCTTATCAAGTATTCTGAAACTAACTTGAACTCTTATCAAGTATTCTGAAACTAACTTGAACTCTTATCAAGTATTCTGAAACTAACTTGAACTCTTATCAAGTATTCTGAAACTGTCTGACTTGAACGCTTGTCAAGTATCTTGAAACTTAAACTGTCTAACTTGAACGCTTGTCAAGTATCTTGAAACTAAAACTGTCTAACTTGAACGCTTGTCAAGTATTTCTATAAATCTCTGGGGCGGTTGTCCCTTTTGGCGCAACCTTCTGACTTAAAAACTGACTTCAAAAAGTGACTTCAAAAAGTGACTTCAAAAAGTGACTTCAAAAAGTGACTTCGAAAAATGACTTCAAAAAATGACCAAAAAATGACTTCAAAACTGACTTCAAAATTACTTCAAGTATCTCTCTAAATCTATAAACTCTATAAACTCTCTGTAAACTCTCTCTAATTTGCAAGTCAATTCAATTCAATAATTTGAAAAAATTTGCAAACAAAAATATAAAATGTAAACAACATTTCACTCGAATGTACACGAAGGTACGGTACTATTATGTTTGATACATAAAATAAAATTATTCTATACTGAATATAACAGTGAAAATAACTGAAATTAACTCTCTGAAAATGACTCTCTCTGAAAATGACTCTCTCTGAAATTGACTCTCTCTGAAATTGACTCTCTCCGAAATTGACTCTCTCCGAAATTGACTCTCTCCGAAATTGACTCTCTCCGAAATTGACTCTCTCCGAAATTGACTCTCTCCGAAATTGACTCTCTCTGAAATTAACTCTCTCTGAAATTAACTCTCTCTGAAATTAACTCTCTCTGAAATTAACTCTCTCTTACATTTAACTTCTCTTACATTTAAATTCTCTGAAATTAACTCTCTCTTACATTTAACTTCTCCTACATTTAACTTCTCCTACATTTAACTTCTCCTACATTTAACTTCTCCTACATTTAACTTCTCCTACATTTAACTTCTCCTACATTTAACTTCTCCTACATTTAACTTCTCCTACATTTAACTTCTCCTACATTTAACTTCTCCTACATTTAACTTCTCCTACATTTAACTTCTCCTACATTTAACTTCTCCTACATTTAACTTCTCCTACATTTAACTTCTCCTACATTTAACTTCTCCTACATTTAACTTCTCCTACATTTAACTTCGCCTACATTTAACTTCGCCTACATTTAACTTCGCCTACATTTAACTTCGCCTACATTTAACTTCGCCTACATTTAACTTCGCCTACATTTAACTTCTCCTACATTTAACTTCTCCTACATTTAACTTCTCCTACATTTAACTTTCCTACATTTAACTTTTCCTACATTTAACTTTTCCTACATTTAACTTCTCCTACATTTAACCTCTCCCACATTTAACCTCTCCCACATTTAACCTCTCCTACATTTAACCTCTCCTACATTTAACCTCTCCTACATTTAACCTCTCCTACATTTAACCTCTCCTACATTTAACTTCTCCTACATTTAACTTCTCCTACATTTAACTTCTCCTACATTTAACTTCTCCTACATTTAACTTCTCCTACATTTAACTTCTCCTACATTTAACTTCTCCTACATTTAACTTCTCTTACATTTAACTTCTCCTACATTTAACTTCTCTTACATTTAACTTCTCTTACATTTAACTTCTCTTACATTTAACTTCTCTTACATTTAACTTCTCTTACATTTAACTTCTCTTACATTTAACTTCTCTTACATTTAACTTCTCTTACATTTAACTTCTCTTACATTTAACTTCTCTTACATTTAACTTCTCTTACATTTAACTTCTGTGAAAATTAGTTTCACTAAAAAATGTATCACTGGTGTCTGAAATGTTCACTGTGTTTCTTGTAAATTCTGACTTGATATTCATTATTAACTGTTAATAATACTGACTTTTCAAGTGTTTATAAATTTCTTAAAAAAAACAAACTCTTTACTTAACAAAATTTTCTATGGCGAAATCCTCAGAGACGTGTCCTGAAGACGTCTTGCTGGCTACTTCTTCTGGGATGAAAACTAGGCGTGGAGAACTTGGAGTCGTGACACACCGGTTCAAGGGTGGATGTTACGAACTAGAAGTCGTGACACGCCGGTCAACTGGTTTTATCCTGATGCAGGGTAATTTCTATCTTGGCCAAAGAGTGGCCATGTGTTAAAATCTTCTTCTAAAAATATTCTTCTTCTTAAAATATTCTTCTTCTTAAAATATTCTTCTTCTTAAAATATTCTTCTTCTTAAAATATTCTTCTTCTTAAAATATTCTTCTTCTTAAAACATTCTTCTTCTTAAAACATTCTTCTTCTTAAAATATTCTTCTTCTTAAAATATTCTTCTTCTTAAAATATTCTTATTCTTAAAATATTCTTCTTCTTCTTAAAATATTCTTCTTCTTCTTAAAATATTCTTCTTCTTCTTAAAATATTCTTCTTCTTCTTAAAATATTCTTCTTCTTAAAATATTCTTCTTCTTCTTAAAATATTCTTCTTCTTCTTAAAATATTCTTCTTCTTAAAATATTCTTCTTCTTAAAATATTCTTCTTATCCTGGGGCGGGGTCGCCACTCTGTTAACCCCTCCGTCTATTGCCCTTGGGTGGTTCGGATCGACGGGGGTTCTAGTTAGGAGGCAGCAACGGATATTTCTTCTATAACATTCTAATTCTTTTCGGTCGCCTCTTGTTAAACTCTTGGCTACAGACTCGCCAGACTGTTATGCCAATATCTTCTATGGTGCTTGGGTTGTCTCTTTCTCTCGCTTTATGGGTCGACGATTATTAATTCTTCTCTTGCTATAATACTCTGATACTTTCTCTTGGTACTAAACTTATCGATTTTTCTTTTATAACTTATCGACTTTACTGACTAAGTTCTTCTGAAGATAGCCCAACTCGAGGGGGAAAATAAAAAGTTTCTCTTACTCTAATTTACTTCTTAAAAAAATGTACAGTTAGTTCTCTGAATTTACAGGGGTAGAGGTTCGACCTCTTTCGACCATGGCTCATGCCGGAATCTAAAAAAAGTTAAGGAGGCAAGGGGCCTCTGCCCCCTCCTCGCAGCAAGGCTGCTAACAAGGGAGGCTCGTAATGAAGTGCCGTAATGAAGTACCGCAATGAAGTGCCGTAATTTTACAAATACATGTATAATATAAACCTAAATGTTTGGGGGAAGACAGTTGAAGGTTAAGTTCCCCCCTTTTAAACACATGATCAGATGTTTGAAAAATTCCAAATAAAAATAATAAAAAAAATAAAAATAACAAACTAATTTGTATTTTTCGCCGAGTCTACATTTATGAAGGCGATATAATTTCATAGTAGTACATAAATACAAATTGAGTACATGACTGAGTACGTATTAATTTTGGTTCATTACAATTACGATTACAATTACCAATTAATTCATATTCACTTATTATTGTTTAATTACACTGCTATTAAAGTACATTCTTACATTATATATTAATTCATTACATTCAATTACAGTTTCATTGAAGTACATTACAAGTTATTATTAATTGCAGTTTCATTAAAGTACATTACGTCGTTTACCATTCTTAGTGTTTTTATATATTTATATATGGTTATACTATATGGTTATACTATATGGTTATACTATATGGTTATACTATATGGTTATACTAGATGCTTATACTATATGGTTATACTATATGGTTATTAGTACAACACAAGTACATGAGACATGACACACATGATATAACATAACGCATGATAAAGTTATAAATTCGAATCGAGCGAAAGGAGACTTTTTTTATCTTTGAAGCGTTCGATTCTGCCAGTTAGCGGAATGTGATAACTTACTAAGCATTTTTCGAGTTCAATGCGGGAGGTGATATAATAAAAAATAATAATGAAAAAAATAATACGAGAACGTATTTTTGCGTTTTCGAACGAAGGCATGAAGTTTTGCATTTCATAGATTGACACGAGTAAAAATGAATATTTAATAAAATTTATATAGGATAATGATCAAGATAAAATATGGACGTATGGGGGCGGGGATATGGTCGAATAATAGTTATATTTATACTACATAACATATAAATAATGACTTCTATAGAGTGTACAGTTTTTATTATGATGATAAAGAATTTTCATACATTGCATACTAGAGATATAATGAAGGGAAATTAATGACGGGAAAATGTGGTCATAGTTATTGAATTTGTACGTATAGTACAAATCATTATTAGGAAGATTTACATGAACGAATTAGAGACAAAGAGTGGGTATCAATGACTAAGAAGTACAACTGCGGGTTCCAATCCTGTTACATGCAATGTGTATGCATAATCTAGGGTCGAGGGTGAGATGCAAGACAATTCATAATTAATTATAATAACTTCTATAACAAATGGAAAATGGATACGACTAAACCATAGATATGGTAGATCGTAGGGTTGTGACACGAACAAAAATAGGAAGCTACAAGTAAAATTATTATCCAAACTCGCGTTAAGCGATTTTGGTTCTTATGTAAAAATGAATATGGATTATTCATTGTTCATTTTTTACATATATACACACACCACACAATATATATATATATATATATATATATATATATATATATATATATATATATATATATATATATATATATGACTTACTTGACTTATGTCCCATCTGGAGGTCTCCACGTTGGGTCTCGTCTGATGCGTCGATACTTTTCCCACTCGCTCCTGTCTCTGGCAAGATCCACTCGCTCTCGCCAGCTTAACTCGCTGCTCGCTCTCTCCACCGTCTTCAACCATGTTGTTCTAGGTCGTCCTCTTGGTCGTGTTCCGTGAGTTCTTGCATACAATAGTCTTCTATTCAGCCTTCCTCCCTCCATACGTTCGACATGACCAAACCATCTTCTTTGTGTGTCATTGGTTCTCTTGACTATGGTGACATTCATATCTGTTATGTTTCTGACGTGTTCATTTGTTAATCTGTCATACCATCTTATGTTACTGATTCGTCTCAAACAGTACATTTCGAACGCAAGTAGCTTTTTCTTCTCTTTCTGTTTTAATACCCAACTCTCTGCCCCATAAACTGCTGTTGGTAATACTATTGCTTTGTATAGTCTCACTTTCAAACTTTGAGATATCTTTCTGTCTTTCCATATCTTCGAGAGTCTATTCATTGCTACATATCCAAGCTTCAATCTTTCTTGCACTGTACGATATGTGTCTCTATCTTGTGTAAACCAAACTCCCAGGTATTTGAACTCTTCAACCTGTTCTATTCTTCTTCTTGTTAAATTCACCTCGACATATTCTCTTGTTCGTCCGAATTTCATCACTTTTGTTTTATTTACATTTATTTTTAGATTGTACTTTATACACTCTACTTCCAATAGACTAGTCATTCGTTGTAGGTCATCTACGGATTCGGCCATCAGCACAATGTCGTCTGCGTACCGGAGATTATTAATAGTTTCTCCTCCAAGTTTCGGACCCCCCCCTCGAAGTCGCCCAATGCTTCGCTCATCACCATTTCTAAGAACAAGTTAAAGAGATGCGGTGACAGCTGGCATCCCTGGATAACTCCACTATCAGTCGAGAAACTCTCCGTCGTTATTGTTCCCTTTTTGACTCTAGCACTTGTGTTTCCGTACACTCTTCCTATAGTGTCTACTATCGACTCCTCAAATCCATATCGTCTCAGTACTTGTATCATACCATTTCTCCATACCGAATCAAATGCTTGTTTGATTCAATGAAAACACAATACAGGTCTTTACCATGTTCCCACATTTTCTCCAAAACTTGGCTGAAACTAAATATTTGGTCTGTAGTCCCTCTTCCCGGTCGAAATCCAGCTTGCTCTTCACCCAACACCCTCTCTTTTCTCATGTGCATTCTATTTTGTATCACTTTGACCACTACCTTATATGCATGTGGTAGTAGGCTAATTGGTCTGTGATTACTACATAACGATGTGTCACCTTTCTTGTGGATTGGTACAATTATGCTTTGTTCCCAGTCCTCTGGTATGGCTTCTCCATTCATTATGGGTTGATTTAATCCATTAAGCCATTTTGCAACTGGTTTCCATCCTGCCTTTAGTAATTCAACCGTGACAGCATCGACACAGGGTGCTTTTTCGTTTGGTAATGACGCTATCTGTTTTTCTGTTTCATCTATCACTATTTCAGGCGTTTGATCTCTGTCAGCCTCCGTCATCAATTCTGGGTACAGTCTTCCGTCAATTTGAGTGTTATTCCCGGATAGCACTCCTTGGTAGTATTCTCTCCATATTTTCTCCACTTCTGTAGGTAGAGATGTTTTCTCTCCTACTTCATTCTTAACTATATTTGTCTGAGGATTCCATACCCGTGTCAGATCTTTTACAGTTTTATACAGCTGATTTGAATGTCCAGTTCTGTAGCTTGATTCACATCTTTCACATAATTGTTCTATCCACATCCGTTTACCTTCTTTGCATTCCGACTCTACTTCTCTGCATATTCTTCTATAACTGTTTTGATTTTCGTGAGTTGGTGATATTTTCTTCCTCTTTTTTGCCTGTCTTTCATCGCATTTTTGCAGTATCTCTGGTGTCATCCATTGCTGTTTCACTCTGCTTCTCTTCCCGGTTCTCCGCTTCTTCTTTGAGTATGTCTCTTCCTGATTTAAATATCTCGTCTGTGCTATATATATATATATATATATATATATATATATATATATATATATATATATTATATATATATATATATATTAGGGTGTCTCTTATTGGGTAGTCAAAAATTGAAATGTTGAATTATTTTATCTGCGCCCCCTAAAATAGTTCCATTTAGCATAAAAACTAAAACTTGAAAGTTTGACACAAATTGGCTCATATTTAGGGGTCGCCCCCGGCTAATAAAAATGGTGACCATGGCATAATAGCTCCTGACATATGATTATGCTCATTATACACATAATTCCTTCCTTCTTTTTTTAGTTTGATTCGTTTTTATAAGTATAGGCCTTCTTATTTATCATTGATCCTTTTCTAACCTATCCTTGATGTTGTTATAATCCATCCTTTGGTCCTCAATCCTTCTTTATCCCAATCCTTTTTCTCCTATCCAAAATCCTTCCTGGCTCTTTTTTTATATACAATCAGCAATGAAGCATTGCTACAAAAAAAAACCATTAGTTTATTATATAGAGATAAATTCAAAATGCCAGTGCTATTTACATACTTTAATTACTTTAATTAGCATTATTTCCTTATACAACATTTATTTAATATACAATGATTATACAATATGGTGTATTTTAAGGTGCGACCTCATTGATGGTTATTTTTTGAGAAGAACAGTTTTTGATGGAACTGGGTGACTCTGGCGGTGTTTTGCAACAATTTGGAGCAGGAACTGGAGCTGCTCTTCCCCCACTGTCAATTTCTTATTCAGCTCTTGAACTAAAGCTACTGCACGTTCTGCCCGGTCATTTACAACAGATAGAGCTGCAACAATAGCTCTGGCCCTTAAATATTCACAGTTGGATGTCCAAGTGCTGGGTGCCTTGTTCAGAAATCCTTCTGGCAAATTCAGCTTAGTAAAGAATTCTCTAGTATTTCTTGTAACAAGTTGGTGTAGTCCTTCACCAGAGCAGAAGGTCGATTCAGGAATCCGAGGACGCTTGGGTGGTCTATCAGTGGACTCATCTTCTAATGCCTTTACCATGCGTTTCTTTACATCTGTAGTAATTCGCTCATCAAAGAAAGCAAGACCAACTGCTTCTTCAGACAGGTACCATAAGTGGTTAGAGAGCTTTTTTTTAGTTGCATCAGAAATCTTTTTGTTAGGATAATTAATCAATGACCTCATAAGGAGCCAGTCATTAAATGGGGTTTCAATAGGGAGTGAGGATGTTGTCCAAGCCTTCATATAGATGAGAACAGAAAAAAGGGAAAGATCTCGAATTCCTCGTTCTTCAGTCTTAGTCATCTTGAACTGGTTTCGAAAAAGCCACATCTTGATAGAATAGAGCGCTTTGGACATCCAGCGAGCTCGATGCATGGCACCTGGTGCACGAAACTTGATGCCTTTATTGGGGACACCTCCAAGAAAGATGATGGACAGATCCAAAAGTTCTTGATAGTCATCCCGTAGCATAGGTGCCTGGGATCTAGCAAACTGAATTAGTTCAGTTTTAGACTGGATAATTGCTTCTTTAGTAATCGTGTCTGTCTCACCTGTTTGGAACTGGCTTTGATCAACAGAAGTCCAATTGTCACGAAAACGCTTAAAGATCAATATCTCTGGACCAGTTGATGTAGATCCCAATGTTGCTTCAAATGCAGCTCCCAACAATAAATCTAAAACATGGTGTCTACAAGGCAAGTACAAAACATCATGTCCCAATTTTGCTTCGATGAGAGCACAGGCTCCACTATATTGACCCGTGTTTGAAGCTGTTGTATCGAAACAAATTGCTTTTACTCTCTCTGTAATTCCCCATTCATTCAGGCAGTTAAAGACGGCTTCAGCTTGTGCTTCTCCAGTTGAGTTTGGGATTTTGGGGACACCAAGCAGCTGTTCAACACCAGGTCCTGACACAAGTACTGGGAGACGATCAATGTGCTTGTGCGAGGTGAGGTCCTCCATCATCTTGCCATCCCAGTGGACTGTCATAGAACATTCTCCATGGAAATGCTCCTTAAGTTCTTTAGCATGACGAGCTCGGTTCTTATTTCGAAGGCGATGGATAGAATGTTGGTTTATGTTGTAATCTGAAGCGTCCAAACCAAAGCTTTTAGCTGCCTCTGCGAGGATAAATGTTGCCTTTCTAGAGGAAATTTGTGTACGATCCAGGGCAGCAGACATCTGAATAGTCATGATGTTTTTCATGCCTCGTTTTTTCTTAGATTTTGGTAAAGCACAAGCTCCTTTGGGCTCCTCCTCCTCATTCTCACTTTCATCAGTGTTGCTGGAAGATGTGGAAGAAGCCAGTACAACTTGACTAGTAGACGCCTCCATCAAAGATTCTGACTTTCTTTTTCTCTCTGCCTCAGCTTCCAACCGTTTGACTGCATTTTTTGTGCGGTGAAGATGTACAGTGTCCACACCACCGATTGAGCCAGGACGACCT
Organism: Bathynomus jamesi; assembly: GCA_023014485.1. Taxonomy (NCBI): domain Eukaryota; kingdom Metazoa; phylum Arthropoda; class Malacostraca; order Isopoda; family Cirolanidae; genus Bathynomus; species Bathynomus jamesi. The sequence goes on along the minus strand of JAJOZX010012056.1, from coordinate 28,536 downwards.
TTTTGTCTTTGCAGTTGAAGGAACTCCCAGTCCTCACGATTCTTGATCAGCTTCTCAGCGTCTCCATGGGCGATGTCAAAGAGATCTTCCAATCGCTCTACAAAATCAGCCTCCTTGGTTTTATGGCTCTGGCTTGTTCTGGAAGCATGCTTCTTTAAGCAAGTCCATTCGTTAAAGAAATTCTCTAACTTCTTCATGGCACGAGGTTCCTGCTGAGTAGGAATATTGGCCTTATCCCAGATAACTATTGTGGCTCGAATAGATTGACGCAGAGCATCGCGGATTGTCATGTTTTTCTCTCTGTGGAGGTGCATAAAATAACCAAAAGCTTGCCTATATGGGGGCAGCTTTGAGCCTTTAATATCATCTACTGTAGATCCGAGCAAATAGAATGGTCTTCTTGTATTCATCTGCAAAATAAGAAAACAAAATATTAATGTAGTGTTATGGTTTTGTAGAGCAGGGCTAAATCACTGTTTTGACTTTTTTAAATTACAAAAAAAAAAAAATTTGGTAGACATAAAGTTAATTTGGTCTATTTTATAAATCTAACGTATTTTTCTCAATTATTATTCCTATTATTTTTTAATCTAAGAAACAAGGAATAAATATTTTTGTAGTAGAAATTTATATTTTGCTATTTTATTGGAAATAGAAACAGTGGCGTCACTAGGGTTGGTGTCACCCAGTGCGGTAACTCATGGTGTCACCCCCCCATGGACCTCCTCCCGTACCAGACCATACAGAATCCTTAGTAATGTTTTTTGTACTAATGTTACTCGTAAATCGTAATTCCCGTATATCACTGAATGTAATGGCAATAGTAGTGACATAAACAACTAGCAAAATTAAAATTACTCCTTTAAATTACAATATCATACGCACAGCCTAAATGTATTTACATTTACATAGTTTCATGTGGTTAAAGTGAAAATTCGGTAAGAAAACAATAGAATTCGAAGTAAAAACGTTTAAGAACTACATCAAAATTATGTTCATTTTAACGTTAAACTTTACCGTTACATGAGATACATTAATGGATTAGGTTTGCATAATCAATAACGGCCCAAATAATGTAGAAGTTGTAGACAAATGCATATGGAAATATACTCATAAATTTGAGGCTGCAACATCATAAAGACAGAGGCTGCAACAACTGAGCGGAAGCCTTTTTTTATTTTTCTCCTTCTTTTCCTTTAATTACTACTTCATTCTCAAAAAAGTTATTGATATAGGTTCACAAATACTAATTACCACAATATTGTAGCTAAAACAACAGAAAATTTGACAAAATCAGCGACTATAAAAACACCAGCAGCAACGAAAACAACAGCGCGTGCTTGTAGAGCGTGCAGACGAAACCACGTGATTCGAAGCGTCATTGTAATTGGGTAATAATGACAGCTCTGACCGGAGCGCATTAGAAGGTTCAAAAAGTAAATTAGCATAGAGTTTTAGCCTTGTAGGTATATTGATACATGTAAGCTGGGCTTACGAAAAATGTTTTTGTTGTTATAACTAACTACAGGGATATTTTTATAAAAAATAATAAATTTCTGCTCAAACACTGCACAAAAACCCCCCGCACCCCTCTAGTGACGCCACTGATAGAAACACAGATCATGAAACACATGTCAGGTAAAATTTCCATTGAACTAAATTAAATTCTTTGTGACAAATAGCAACATTGTTTAAAACTTCATAATATGTGTATAAGAGCATAAATTCTAATTTTTTCATTAAATTCATTAAATTTTTTTCAAACACTAATAACAAAATCAGTATAAATAATTGTGAAAAATATAAATAACATAGTTATTATCTGATAATAGCAAAAAAGAAGTATAGTGATACACAGTTACACACCTTTTACTTATGACAGCAGAACACTGAATGATGACAAATAAACAATTGCAACATAATCTGGAGCATTCTTGATGAAACATGTTTAAACAGGTTGATCTTGTCTTATCAAGCAATATTTTCAGCTACAAACTTGACAATTATCTCTAATATATTCATTTAATTGAATTCATCATAAATATGATGATTAATTAATTAAAAACATATGTTTAGTATACTTGACAACTGCTAGTAATTTCAAATATTAATTGCATAAATAATAGCTATATTTTATGAACTTTAATAAGCGGGGGCGACCTCTAAAAATTGTTCAATCCAAAAACAATTTTATATGTGATGTTTTTTCAACCAATGGAACTGGTTGAGGGGGCGCAACCTAAAAAATCAACACTTCGAAAATAAGAGACACCCTAATATATATATATATATATATATATATATATATATATATATATATAATATATTAGGGTGGTCCAAAAAGTTAAAGCATCGACTAAGTTCTCTCCACAAGGTTGGTTTTATGCCTCTTGGTGTGGACAGTATTTGTGCAAAGTTTCACGTTATTCGGTTAATATTTAGGGGTCGCCCCACTTGCCCCCTTTTTGAAATTTGGGAAAATATATAGACAACTGAATAACTAAATTTTTTTTTGGTTCTCAAAGAATATGAAAGAAAACAGTAAGACAATAGGACATGATAATGGGTGTATCTTCATTATTTCTTCTGCATCAGAGTCGCCTTGGATGGTATTGGTATCTGTTTTCGGTGGGCGGCTACGAGTTGTAGGAGGTACTGCTTCTGGTCCTCGTTTCGTGTCAAAGTGTCATTGTAGCGTTGTGCGAGAGCAATACCTCGCTCGGCAGCATCATTGACGACTTTCATCTTTAAGGCGCGATCTCTAAGTTCCCTGTAGTTCTTGTCATTTGGCCATTCCCGTGGATCTTTTTGAAGTAACTGGCGCGCTTCCTCCTTACTTCCAACTTTCAAGGCATCAAAGAGGGTCAATGTCCTTTTCGTGACGAAGGATGCCACATCATTTTCAACACCAGCTTCCGCCATGTCGATTCGTCGGGGGCAGCCATTCTTTTGGGGATGTTGGAGGTGTTGAACCATTCTCCTTTTGGTATCAGGATCGATCCTATTATCGAAGAAGGCTAGTCCAATCAGATGCTCCGACAAGTACCACAGGTGGCGTCTTAGAGCTGTCTTCGCCGCTTGTGCAGCTCCTCCGTGTGGATATTTTTCCAGAAGATGCAGCATTTTGAGATCATTGAGAGGAGCTTGTGTCCCCATTGGCGCTTCATGCCAGTACTTGACGTAAATCAGACTGACAAATAAAGCCAGCTGAGTCACGTTTCGTTCTTCGCGTGCTGTGAGCTTGAATTGATAGTGAAAGAGGTAGATTTTGAGCGCATAAATCGCCTTCGCCATCCATCTCGCGTGGTGCATGGGATCCGGAGCTCGGATAAAGAGTTGACCACCAGTCTTTCCCCCCAGGAAGAGCAAAGATAGTTCAAGGAACTCCTTGTAGTCGTCACGAGGTTGGCTTGCCTGAAGAGCGTTAGGTAAGTAAGTGAGCATCTCTTTTCTCATCTCTTGGAGTTGAGGGTTCTCGAACAAGCTGTCCGATGCTGAGACAAATGCTTCGTGGGAGAGAGATGGCCATTCCTTTTGAAATCGCTTAAAAAGGCCTGTTTCAGGACTTCCTATTGAGCCAAATATTGAGGCAAAGACATCAGCAAGTACGACTTCAAGTATATGATGTCGACAACCGATCCAAACTAGCTCGTGACCCAATGCTTCTTCAATCCTGACACAGGCTCCGCGATGTAAACCCGTGTTTGACGCAGTGGTATCGAAGACGAGACCTCTCACATGCTGTTCCACGTTCCATAATTTCATAGTTTGAAGGCATGCCTGGGCCTGTGCTTCTCCAGTTCCTTGTTTCATCTTTGGGACACCAAGCAGCTTCTCCTGTCCATTGAATGTTATAAGGATTGCTATCCGATGCACATTCGTCTTCTTCCCTTCAATGCCGGGGAGAAGCTTTCCGTCCCAATGGAGAAGGACAGGGTCTTCTAGAGAGAATGATTCTAGGTCTTCTCGAGCTGCCTGTTCTCGCCCACTTTCTCTGTAGCGATGAATAGAGCTCCGAGAGCACGTCATCCCAGACAGATCATGCCCCGCGGCCTGTAATACAGCTCCAGTTACGAAAACAGCATTCCGGTCAGAAAGATTGGTGCGATCCATTGCTCCAATGACTTCTGGAGATTGGAAAATGTTCGTAACCTTGTTCTTGGGACGCTTTGGTGCCGGAGCTTCAGACGAAGAAGGAATCGGAACCGATGGTCTATAGTCGTCGTCGTCTTGCGAAAAAAGGGAAGAAGAAGAAGAGGAAAGATCAATTGATGACACTCCTGCTTCTTCCAAATCTTTCTGTGTTGCTTCATGCCTTGCCTTCCTCTTGGCTTCCTTCTCCATTCTGGATCGCTTTCTGTCCTCTTGTGTAGTCGTTTCCTTATCAATGCCAGCCATGCTGCAAGAATTGACGTCCTTGCGCTGCATGGACAGGAAATTTCGGTCCTCAACGTTGACGATTGTGCTCATGGCATCACTGGTTGCGATGTCAAACAGTTCCTGGATGTCCGCTTTGAAGATGTCTTCATTCATTCTATCGCTGGCACGTTGCCTGGTCCTGTGCTTCTTGAGTGTTTTGTAGCGGTCTAAAAGCTTTGAAAGCTTACGGACACAGGAGTCGATCCGTTGAGTTGGGATCCGCGCTCGGGTCCAGACTTCAATCACCCTCTGGCATGCCTGGTTCAGACTGTCGGAGGTGGTTTGCTTTTGATTGATGTGGTGGTATTGCCCCAAGAGGAGGGCGTCAAGGCATGTAGGGAGCCTTGACGTGGATAAAGTTCCAGTTGCCATCCCTAGAAGCCAAACTTTTGGAATTGATCGAGTTTGAGCCATCGGACCTACGGAAGAAAAAGTACATTATATAATATATATATTCAGAGTGGGGCGACCTCTAAATATTCACCAATCACGCTGCAATTTTGCACAGACCATGTGGACACTAAATGGACAAAAACCACACTTGTGGAGACTATCTAAGACAATTTGAAATTTCCCCCTATGGATTTGGACCACCCTAATATATATGTGTGTATATATATGTATATATATATATATATGTATATATGTATACATATGTGTATATGTATATATATATATATGTATACATATTGTATATATGTATATATATGTGTGTATATATATATATATATATATATATATATATATATATATATATATATATATATATATATATATATGTGTGTGTGTGTGTAAAAATGAACAATGACTAATTCCTGTATAATTCTTATATTTATATATACCCACATGTTTACCTAATCCTTGTATTTATATAATCTTTATATAAACCCTGATATTCATTACAATCTTTATATTCATTATATTCATACAGTTCTTATATTTATATAAGCTTTATATTCAAATATTCTTTTTTACATAAGGACCAAACTCGCATAATGCAAGGTTAGATGACTTTAGTATTCAATGTATGGTAAATTCTTTAACACATTATTATTTATATGTTCTTCTTTCATACGTCCATTTCCTTTCTTGACCATTATCTTTTATTTCCATTATCTTTTATTTCCATTATCTTTTATTTCTATTATCTTTTATTGTCTACTTATACCCTATTGACTCGTGTCAGTCTGTATTACACAACCTATTGTGTGACTACCAACATGTGTATAATACTTATGCACTCGTACATGTCCGTTGATAGTCATGATTACGTAAATGATCATGATTACGTACATGTAAATACGGTCACATGTATTCTTTTTATTTCTTTTCTTTTAAATTATTTAATTTCTCGCAATAGACTCGTTCATGCTGACGCAAGTGTTCGAATTCCGATGACGACGCCAAAAGCGGGCATCTGAAAACGAAATCTCCTCTCTTGCTTGCTTCTAATCTGAAAACATTATTATATTATATATTATGTGTGTTATATATATGTACTTTGTGCTAAATCCTAAAATAATAGTTATACTAATATAAATATGAAACACTATAAAACGAAGTTAACTGTATTTAATTGTAGTTAACTGTAATAATTTAATATGATGTAATTAATGTACTTTAATGAAACTGTAGTTAACGATAACATTGGTATGCATCAATTTTGCTGTCAAGGGTTTTGTAAGTGATTCTTATAGAGTTTTTCATGCTGATTTCGAATCTGCAATCCGTTTTTCTCCATCAGCTCAGGTTATCCGGCTATGGCCTCATAAGTAAAATAGAATTTTTCGTGATTTTGTCAAAGCAGAATTGGAACAGTAACATCTATCATCACTTGTTTCACTTGTATAATATCTTTTTTTACTTTTCAGGCATATAGATAAAATATTTCATAATGAATAGAGCGTGTAAAAATGATCCCAATAGATTCTGCTACATATGTGGGACGGTTACCATGGCAAATAACCAGTCCCAAATAACACTAAATTTGTGAAGACAATGTATAGAGCATACTTTGGAATTAAGCTAGGGGACCAGGACAAAAATTTCGCCCCTCATATGTGCTGCAAGACGTGCATTGAAAATTTGAGAAGATGGAGCAAAGGCAGAGCGAAATCTTTGCCTTTTGGAATTCCCATGATTTGGAGAGAAGGAAAGGATCACGTGACAGATTGCTATTTCTGCATGACAAACCTCCAAGGTGGGCTTATAAATTTATTTTTCTTAAATATTTTGAAATCCTCGTATGAAACTTGACATAATATTCACCATAATGTAATATTCACCATATATAGCATAATATTCACCATAATGGTAATCATACATTTACATATACATATTGTTATAGAAAATACATTTACACATACATATTGTTATACAAGTTACATTTACATATAAAATGATTGTATATTTTCTTTCTTTTTCATTCATATTGTCCCGAAGGGACAATATGAATGAAAAAGAAAGAAAATATACAGACTCCATCGACCTATTTCATATCTTACAGACCGCAGCCTTCCTCACGAGCCGCCACTGTCTGAATGCTTCTTCTATTTCATATGCAAGTTTTATATCCATGTTTCTGTGTTTCTATTTTCAGGAGTTAACAAGAAGAATAAACACATTGTTGTATACCCTGACATTCCTTCTGCTATGAGACCTGTACCCCATGGTCCTGGAATTCCAATACCCGACCCACCTCAAACCCTGGACTTCGATGATTCTGATGATGAATCAATGACCAATGCCAATGACCAGTCCCAGTCGTATATACCTCAAAATACGGCTTCAAATGAGCCGAGGCCTCTCAACCAGGCCAAACTTAATGATCTTACCAGGGATTTAGGACTTTCCAAATTAGCTGCCGAGATCTTGGGCTCACGACTTCGAGAGGACAACTTGCTGGCTCCGGGAACAACATTCTCCTGGTATAGGAAACGAGAGGAAGAATTCCGCAAGTTTTTTGCAGTGCACGAAAATACCTCTTCCTTAGTGTACTGCTGCAATGTTGAGGGGCTAATCGAATCCTTGGGCCTGCCATATAACGCATCAGAATGGAGGCTATTTATAGACTCGTCTAAACGAAGTTTGAAAGCAGTACTTCTCAACATTGGGAATAGGGTTGCATCAGTCCCTGTAGCACATTCCGTACAACTTACTGAGAGCTACGATAACATGAAAATTTTACTGGATGCTCTCGTATACGACCAACATAACTGGAGGATCTGTGGAGATTTGAAGGTAATACTAATATCATAAGTAAACTATTGCTATTGACTATGTTGTTTTTCCAAAGGTTATTTGAGAGCGTATAAGAACACTTAACTTCCCCACAGAAGTGATACAGTCCAATGCATAGATTTTTTTATCTGATAGAACAAATTCTCTAAATTCTTTAAATATTTTCATTTTTTTTCAGATTCTGGCATTTATATTGGGAATGCAAGGGGGATACACGAAATACCCATGTTTCCTCTGCAAATGGGATAGCCGAGCGGATGAGAAGCACTATGCACAGCGTGATGGGCATCCAGAGAGAATTTTGAACCTGGGTCGCATAATGTCGTTTCAGTGCCCTTGTACCACCAACAAAAATTTTGCTCCCACCACTTCATATTAAGCTGGGCTTGATGAAAAATTTCATCAAATCAATGAATAAGGAGGGTTCAGCATTCCGATATCTCGAGAGTAAATTTCCTCATATATCTGATGCTAAACTAAATGCTGGGGTTTTTGATGGTCCTCAAATTCGAACTTTGATCAAGGATACTCAGTTCGAAAACGCAATGACTCCAACTGAGAAGAATGCCTGGCAGGCATTCAAATCAGTTGTCACTGATTTTCTTGGCAAGCGTAGAAGTCCAGAATACGAGTCCGGTGTCGAAAACTTGATGGAAGCTTTCAAAGCTCATGGGTCGCGCATGTCCATAAAAATGCACTTTTTGGTCCCACTTGGACTATTTCCTGAAAATTGCGGGGATTATAGTGAGGAACAGGGTGAACGATTTCACCAAGATATCAAAATAATGGAAGAGAGGTACCAGGGAAACTGGGATATCAATATGCTGGCGGACTATTGCTGGTGTTTGAAGCGAGACGTGCCCGAAGAAAAACACAGACGGAAAGCCAAAAAAACTTCATTCCTTCTCAATAAACTTTTTTCCATATTCATTGTATGAATAAAAGTATTTATTCACACAATGTTTTCATTTTTCACGAGTGTTCTTATAATATTACTCGTATCTACAGTGTTTAAGCTAAAAAAATCAATAAATTTGGGGATAAAATTGGACTTATAATAAATGGCCAATAGAGAAAAAACCTGACCTGATTGAGGAAAACCAATGTCATTTTCGAATTCAGCATGGTCGAATTATATAATATGAGTTGAAAAAACCCTCACAGCAGACAAAAAAATTTCATATGCATACCTGTGTAATAAGTGAATGTGAATTAATTGGTAATTATATTCATAGTTATAGTAAACCAAAATTACAATGTACTCAGGGATGTACTTTGGTTGTACTGAATGTACTACCCGACATTATGTCGCCTTTTAGGAATGTATACTTGGAAATATTATTATTATTTTTTATTATTATTTTTTCGTTGGGATAAATTTTTGATTTACTTCTTATTTAGCCAAATAATTGGTGACTTGTTCTTTTCAAAATTTCTTAATAATTTTTTTAGATTTAGCTTGATAATGAATCCTGATTGGATTTTGCAATGTTCGTGTTTTGTATGCATTCTCTCTTCGTTGTGGAGGGTGAAGTCGTGTCTTGCCTGGGCATTTGATTGTGAATCTTAAGCCTTTAATTTTTGCTCATATGCATATTTTAGTGTAAAGATGCATAGTTCAATTTCCACTCCTAATTAACTCGGCAGATCATGATAACATCAGATCTGAAAATACGCGGGTTAAGATAAAAACATGGCTTCATCTTCAAATATCTTGTTTATCTGTTTAAACATTGCCACAGCAAAAAATATACTTTATTTTCAAATATTGTGCAAAAATAATGCAGCCTATAGAGAATACAAACGAGACAAGTCAACCTTTAATAATAATGATGTTAGCAAATTATGGGTATATAAACCCACAAAATTTCTTCCATGTTCATTCAGAATTAGACTTAGAGGTTGAGCACTACCTGTACCTTTTAGCAGTAAATTACAGTAAGAAAAAGTCTTTATCTTCTCCTTCGAGCCTTGCTCTCTTCAGAGAACTTAGTCTTAAGTTGAGAAAAAATAATTTCCCGATACGTTATAAGAAGAATCAAGAACCTTCAGAGAATTTAGTAAGCCTTCCAGAATCCTCCGAATCATTATAGAACTCGGAGAGTAGTAAAAGAAAGTACTGCGAGTAACAAATCCGTTGCTGCCTCCTAACAAGAACCCCCGTCGACTTCGAACCAACCAAGGCCATAGACGGAGGGATTAACATATATATATATATATATATATATATATATATATATATATATATATATAAATAAGAGCTTACCCAAAGTGGATATGATCACAGATCAAAGCCAATGGAAGGAATGACCAGAAAAATTAGCAGCAAAAGGAGGCAAAAAGTAGTTGGTTGTTGTCTATGGAGTGAATAATTTAACGGATTAATTTTGTGCATTTAAGGAAAGAGTTAGATTCTTAATGTATAAAGAGTCGGTGATTTTTCTGTCAAATTTGTTAGAGTGGAAAGATAGAATAGAGAACTGATTAGCGTTTATTGGATGGTCGGCTGATTTGCTGTGATTGCGAATAGCGGAATATTCTGGATTTGAAAGGGAACGGCCACTCCGATGGGAATCCCCTATGCTTATCAATTCTATGTTTTAGTTGCAGGCCAGTTTGACCCACGTAGCGGGTATTACAGTCCGCACACGTGTAGAGATATATTACAGAGGGCCTGACAAGCAAAGGGAGGCATTCCTTATGACGGCAGAAATTATAAATGGAGGATGATTTACTGTTAATAAATTTAAAACAACATTGAGGAAAGGACTTTTGACATGACACTACGAACGAGTCTGCTTATTTCGTCAGTGGTATGACCAAGAAAAGGAAGTTTAATATACATCTCAAATTTAGGAACAATGGGAACTAAATGTTGAGTCTGAAAAAGGCTTTGGAGAAAACGGTTGAGAGAATTATCAAATATATGTATTGGGTATATGTTATGCTTAAAGAAATGCTGGAGGTAACTGATCTCTCCATGGAAGAGGAGCCAATCTGAGCAAATATGATAAGCTCGGTGTATTTTACGCGTGATGCTAGATATTTTAAAACGAAATGGTATTGAGCTGAAATAGTTCGTTCCATGGCGAGTAGTAGTCTTCTTCCTATAAACCAAAGTAGAGAAACTATCTGGAGAATGAGTAACTAGAACATCAAGAAATGATAGAAACTTTTCAGTTTCCATTTCAGGAGTAAATTAACGCTTGAAATTTCTCTCTTGAGTAAAAGTTAGGCCCTTAATATAAATTTAAATACTAAAAATATATTGAAATTAATAATACCGAAAAAGGGTATTGTGAGACGACTGAACAGTAAAAAAAAAGTAAATAAAATCAGTTTTTTTTACATAAAACAATGAAACAATTGAAGTTACATCCCTGTGAGGCTCAGGTGGTGCAGGAACTGCGCCCACTAGACAGTGAAAGGTGGGTGGCGTATTGTCAATAGCTTATTCAAATTGTGGAACAGCAGTGTGACATCTTGGATGTTAATTTTTTTTCATCGGAGGCATAAAGTCGTCTCGCCGGATACTGTATGTGAATGCACAAAACAAGCGTATATGATCCGTAGATAACCCGCACTTCATTCATGAAACCTCCCCTTTATCCCGAGAAGGGGGAGTGTGGTGTGCCATTTCGAGATGTCAGAATGTGTGACCCACCTTCTTTTACAACACGATTACATCGGGGAGTTGCACTGAAATTATACAAGAGTTCTTGGATACCTATCAGAGGATGAAATACACAATGGCTGGTTCCAACAATATGATGCAAGAAGCCACACGTTTCATCAGACAATTGGAATTTACTTTTGAGGGATTATGGCCTCCACGCTCACCTGATTCATTATCACCGGATTACTTCCTGCGGGGCTACATTAAAGACCAAGCATATGCGAACCATCCCCACACTCTGGAATTTAAATGTTGTATAAACCCTACTTTATTTTTCTTTAGCGAAATTATTTAGTTATCTATTTAAGTTTAAATTATACTTTAACTTAAGTTTTATATTAAATGTCCTTGCAAACAAAGAAATATTAAAGACTTATTAAACCAATCTATATTTAAATACTTTAAATATTTCCTGCTGATAGAAACTTCAGCTATCAACGGGCTTAACTCAGTTGAAAGGTTATTCACCGTATTAGAAGAATAAATAGTTCTTACCTTAAATTAATTTAGATTAAGCCTTTAAAGGATTTTAACATCAACATTCCTCGAAAACTTTGTCCAGGTCATTGCTTGATCGCACTTAGCACACAGCATCACTTTTTTAATAAGATTTTTTCTCTTACACCAATTTATTACTGGCAATGGATCTTCAACCAATAATGGTAACACTTCAGTTTGAAAAGTTGATGCTGTCATCTTGCCCTCAAGCTTCTGAAGCACCCTCGTTCGACCCCAATCCAAGAAAAAGCACCCTAAATTGATTTGGGGTGCTTATTCTTGGATTGCTCATATATATATACAGGGTGATTCAAAAGTCGTTACATAGGGCTTTTCTGTTTCTTTGCAGGTAAATGAGTTATGAGATGTTATCGAAGGAGGAGCGCATTGATGTGATATTCCTAGCTGGCTGCACAAGTGCATTGCCGTTAACGGTGGCCATATCGAACATGTGATGTGACTATTCCCCTGTATCATTACATAATATTCTATTTCCCTATGTAACTTGACTTTTGAATCACCCTGTATATACATATAGAAACCTATGGTAAAATTATTGAATGCCCGGTTAGGTTAATTGAATGCCAGGTTAGGTCAACTGTACGCCCATGACGATTGGTTAGGTTAAAACTAACGAAAATATTACGACTTAACCTAACCAATCGTCAAGGGCGTACAGTTAACCTAACCGGGAATTCAATTAACCATTTTAGAGCAATTACCTCCATTTTAACTCCATTTTAGAGCAATCCAAGAATAAGCACCTCGTTCGACCCCTAATCCAAGAAAAAGCACCCTAAGTTGATTTGCGGTGCTTATTCTTGGATTGCTCCGAAAATTCTTAAGAATTATGAATATATGATACAATAAATGAAAAATCTGAAAAGAAAAATAACTAGCCTAACTAAAGCAATGGTTACCTGAATTTTGAATGACAATCTCAAAGAAACACTTCTTATATCTCGTCAAGCTAAAAACTCGATAATAAACCTACGCGGAATCTCTCGCACCCTCGCGCAGTTCTGGTTTAAAGTTGTTGTGGTGAATAAGGGTATGGTGCAATATCGAGTTTAAAATTAACCAACTAAAGGGGGTTACTGTATATAATTTCAACAGGAAGAGTTGCAATAAAACATTACCAACAATATTGCCAACATTCAGCCAGAGGTGTTACAGTCCGTGTCCAGCAACATGCTTCGCCGTGCACGTTTGTGCAATGAACATGGCAGTGAACACTTCCAACATTTGTTATGATGTGTTTCGACTGCTTGTTATTGTTTCTCATATCATAAAGTTTCATGCATCTCTGAAATATAGTTACGTTTAATTTATTTTTTTACTTTAATTATCTTGAGTTAACTGATAAAATGAACTTTACAAATTCGAATACAACGTTTTGTCATTCTTCTATATATTGTGTATAGTGATTATTTTTTTATTTTAATTTTTTTAATAAAGTTACTAATTCATCATTCTTAACTGTATTGCTTTGTAAACTTTTCATGTACTCATTCTTACCGTAATGCCTTCTTATTGAAGAAGAATAAATTATTTTTGTTTGTTTTGTTTGTAAACATTTATAGTATGATAAAAGGAGATTTGAATTTTCAATTTCCAGAATGGTTATCTCCACCTGCGCAATTTGATTTTCTTTTGAGCTCTATTTCAGTCTTCATTACAGCAGTTGTTGTTGTTGTTGTTGTTTAGCCGATCAGCCCACCCTGGTCGAGCAACTCGGTGGCACGCAGGTAACAGATTGCCCTCTCCGGTTAAAAACCCTGGTAAACACACTTCGATTCGGAATTCTGTGGTTCGGAAACCGTCGATGGTATTCTGCAACAGCAGCTGTTGCACTTCCATCGCAAAAACCGTAGACATACACCATATCTGCATATTCGGCATGTGTGAAGGTGTGTGGCATTCTTAACACTGCTTCAAACACCAAACAATGTCACTCACAACAGTCAGCTGTCGATTGGCTTATGTTACATGCTTACATTACAGCTTACATGGTTGAAGGTTATAGGGGAGGGAAGGGGGAGGAAGAGCTGCGCGCGCATCAGATTCAAACAGCTCGATCTCCGTAACCATTCAGAATTAGAAAAGATGTGGTTTGACCTACATTCCATTCTCGCCTTTTGGGATAACTTCGAGTTTTAAGTATATATATAACGTATGCTTTCCTTATCTTCCGAATTATAGGTAAAATGAATATTATATTTATAGAATATTTAAAATTGTTTATCACAAATTTAGTAAACAGTTGAGTATATCTATTGTATATTATTAAACCTGTTTTCATATGGGAAATTTAATATAAATGTATATATATAAATTTCGCAATTTAGTATACTGTAAAGAATGAATTAATATTAATATTAATATTAATATATATTGATGAATAAAACCACGGAGGAAAGGAAACAGAGAGTGGTGCTCAAGCACTTTCGTCTAATGACATCCTCATGAACATTGAAGTAAATAAAGAGTACAAGACTATATATAGGTTACAAAAAAAATAATATATATATATATATATATATTATTCATCATATATATATATATATATATATAATATATATAGTAAATAAAGAAATAAAAATTGTGGGAGGAGCATACACATTTGTAAGGAAAACTACCAATTTCAGCACTGCCCGAATTCAACACAAGCTCAAATGGATTGTTTACAACCAATTTTATAGATAATGCCGAAATGATATGTAGGTCACAAAAAAATAAAAATAAAGAAATAAAAATAAAAATAAAATTTATCATATATGGAGTTTTTCGAAATTACTTACATTCCGAGAATCCTGGGGGTTGGCATCCCATGGTTGCGGTACGTCGACGATATTTTGTGCATCTGGCCCATGAATCGTGACCTGGATGACTTCCTCCTTCAGTTAAATGATCAAGTCCTCTCCATTAAATTTACTTTAGAAGTGGAACAAGACAGCTCAATTCCGATTTTGGATGTGCGTGTACATAGGGAAAGCCCAGGTTTTAAGTTTAGTATCTATCGGAAAAAACAAACAATTTGCCCTACGTACACTTTTACTCTGGACATGACACCCCCATTAAGAAGGCCATATTTTCTTCAATGTTTCTCCGCGCTCTTAGGATCGCCAGTCCGGAATACATCGATGCCGAATTGGAAAAGAAAAAATCAACGGTATTGAAAGTGATCTGTGCTACCCACCTTCGTTTATGGAATCTTGTCTTAACAAGGCAAAACGAACCTTCTATCGTGTGAATAATAACACTCGCACTTTGTCAAAGAATATTTTAGTACTTCCATTTTCCCCGTGCTTTTTAGGCATTGGTAATGTACTTAAACTTTTTTATATTAATGTAGTATTTTCATATAACAATATTGTGAAAAATATCATAGTAAAAAATAGCCTTACCAATAATTCAGGCATTATCTATAAAATTGGGTGTAAACAATGTGATTCCTTTTACATTGGTCAGACGGGAAAGGATTTGCACACGCGTGTAAAACAGCATCAATATTCCGTTAGAACGGGACAGTCGTCCAGTGCCCTTTTTGTCCATTTGTCAGAGTTATCCCACTGTATTGACTGGAATAATGCTTCAGTTTTGTTTCACTCTAGCAATATTGTTAATAGAAATATTCTTGAGTCTGCTATTATTCAACTTACAAATAACTTTAACATGACCAAAGGTCTTTTTCAACTCGATCCTGTTGTTTTGAATTCGTTCAGAACGGATTTAAACAAGAAGGGCAGAGTGCTAAACCTTTGGTAATGCTCCATTATAAATTTGCATGCTCCTCTTACAATTTTTATTTTTCAATTTATTTTTATTCTTATTTCTTTATTTTTATTTTTTTAGTGACCTATATATCATTTAGGCATTATCTATAAAATTGGTTGTAAACAATCCATTTGAGCTTGTGTTGAATTCGGCAAAGTGCTAAAATTGGTAGTTTTCCTTACAAATGTGTATGCTCCTCCCACAATTTTAATTTCTTTATTTACTCTATATATATATTTTTTCTTTTGTAACCCGTATACAGTCTTGTACTCTTTATTTACTTCAGTGTTCCTGAGGATGTCATTAGACGAAAGCGCTTCAGCACCACTGTTTCCTTTCCTTCGTGGTTTTATTCGTCATAAATATTTTTCACGTGTTATTTTCGTGAAATAATTTTCATATATATAAAGGGTGTCCCATAAGTCCGGCATCATAGGAAAAATAATAAAAAAAGGCAAAACAAAAGCTTTTATTTACAGAACGTGCTCAATATGTCCACCATTGTTTTCAATACACAAATTCAGACGTGATACCCAGTCAGCAAGCACACGGTGAATGATGTCAGGAGTAATGGTGTTACATGCCCCAATAATGCGCTGCCGCAAATGTTCAACACTCCTAATTTTCTCTGCGTATACCAGCGCTTTCAAGTGGCCCCAGAGATAAAAATCTAGTGGCGTGAGATCCGGGCTTCTAGCTGGCAATTGCACAGGCCCTCGACGTCCTATCCAATGACGATGGAATTGTTGGTTCAGGTATTCCCTTGCTTGGGTGCTGTAATGTGCAGGAGCGCCGTCTTGCTGGAACCATGTTGGGAAATTTCCTTCTTCGTTCAAGACACTGGGACATGCTTCTTCCTTGAGCATACGTAGGTAGGTGCCTCCAGTGACATGTTCATCGAAAAAGAGGGGGCCTATGATGCGATCCTTCCAAATGCCACACCATACCATCACCCGAGATGCACCTTGTTTCTTTGAAGAGGTATACCAGTGAGGGTTGTTTTGAGACCAGTAGCGGGTGTTCTGTCGATTTACCTCACCATTTCCATAAAAAACAGCCTAGTCACTGAACAGAATGGTGGACGGGAATTTGGCATCCCGAGCATATTGTTCCGTAGCCCATTCACAAAATTCCATCCGCCGGTCGGGATCATCTTCGCTTAATTTCTGTAGGACCTGAAGTTTATATGGATGCCATTTGTGAGCCTTTAGAATGCGATGGATGCTACTTTTCGACACTCCTGTCTCGGCGGACAATCGCCGAAGAGACTTATTGGGACTTCTGTTAAAATGAGCCAGGATAGCAGTCGCTGTATCATCGTCAATGGACCTCCTTGAAGGTCCACTGCGTGGTTTATCTTCTATGGATCCTGTTTCCTTAAAGTTTGCAACAAGTCTGCCAACACAACTCTGTGTTATTGGCTCGTGGTCTGGATGCAGTCTGTTAAATTCAGCAGCGGCCTCTCTTTGACTCCGATTTCTTATGAGTAGAATTATCTGGATTCGTTCTTCCTTGCTCACAGACATTATGGCCTGTAGAAAGAGAAAAATATGAATTTCTCCTATGATGCCGGACTTATGGGACACCCTGTATATATATATATATATATATATATACACACAGAGGAACGACAAAAGTAAATAGATATTTTAGGTTTGGCTTTAGAGTAAATCACTGTACTGACATGTGCTTTTATACGCTAAAGGCAGCCGTTCTAAAGTAAAAGATATCAAGTAGCATTGTTTTTGAACCACCTTAGACCTACAGTTTAGACGAGAAATCCGTAACATGGTACGGAATCCATCACAAAATTTTTATTTTATTTTATTCATGTTGCAAATAGTAAGAAAATGCATGGTGAGGGATGCTTGTTTGCATGCTTTTATATGGGGAGTTGGCTAAAATTTGGGAAACTGAACAAAGAACGGGAAGTTTGTTAAAATTTATTGTTTAACATAAAAGTATATATAGACTTCTCATTTAATTCTTTTATCAATTACTTTAATTTCTCTGAAATTTAATTATAATGAATATTAAGATGAACGATTTCTTTTTGGTAAGCCAATTGTCTAGTGTATTTCTTTTATTGTTAATATTGGATATCGTTTAAATAATTAGTTCTCTTGCTGAACAAAATTAAGGAGAAAGTCAATCTTGCCTTTAATGAATAAGTAGTTAAATTAAATGGCGGTATCTGGTAACTCCTCCATATATAAATAAACATTATTTGGCAACTCAACCTAATAAGGTATACCTGAACAATTATAAAACATTATTTGGCAACTCATCTATATAAAAATTAAAATAAATGGTGCTCTCTAACAACTCACCCTAATAAGGTACACCTGAACATAATTAAAATAAATGGGGGTATCGGGAAATCCCTTCATATATAAATAAAAGCATTATTTGGCAACTCATCTAAATAAAAATTAAAATAAATGGTAGTATCTGGTAACCGCCTCCATATATAAATAAGTGGTATATGGCAACTCACGACCCTCTATATAACAGCCGCTTGGCCCCTGGATGTTCATAATGTGTCTGGCTCCAGCCAGGTGAACACCTCTTTCCTTCTTAGGTTAACGCTTAGGTTAGGTTTCCCTTTGCGGGTGAGGACATCCCAACTTCTCCCCCAAAGACCTCCTCCTTCTCCTTTTTCTTCCTCTCTTAGGTTAAGGCTACCCCTTTGGGGGGAGGTCATCCTCCCTTCTCACCCCGAAGCTTCCTCCCCTCTCCTCCTTGGCAGCATTGAGTTGTTGCATAATCCTACCCCCTTTGCATCACTGATGTTGCATAAGCCTTGCAACAATGATGTTGCATAACCTCTCCCCTTCATTGCATACCCATCCCCCTTCATTGCATAAGCCCTCCCCCTTTGCTGCATAACCACTTTGTAACATCTTGCAACATCGATCAATATTTGCAATTGCAACATTGCAACATCCAAGCACTCTCCCATTTTTCACCCATACTACTAGGGCTAAATCGGGGTGATTGCAGGTGATTGTACATTTTTCTGTTAATAAATTGCATTTATTTTGTCTTTGATGTTTTTAATATATGTATACTTACATTGAGCTGTTGTGATTAAAAATTTGTTGTGCTTCCTCGAAATTTTACAGGTACGGTTTGAGACCATTCTTAATGCAAATTTTTGCTTTTACAAATGGGTTTGATGTTGTGGAATATATATATATATATATATATATATACACCTTTATCAGGACGGTACCAGATGAGCCGGGTGTACATGGCTATGTGCGGTGGAGAGCGCAAGAGAGCAACTCACTCCTCCACCAACCCAGGCATAGAGGAGGGGCTACCAGCTTGACCTTCGTGTGAAGAGATATCGACGCACGGAACCGCAACGAGGTTAACGAGGTGTGTGTATATAATCGAGGGGCCCCGCGTCTTAAGGTACCTAAGCGCCAAAATTAAAATTCGTCAGAAATCGCCTCCAAAGTTCAGCAATATTCTGACAATAGTATCTCTGTTATTAATTGAGCTACAATGTTCATTTTTTGCTAAATTAGAGTTTTAAGTATGCTAATGAAGATTTTGATGAGTTTTTGGAATCGATTTTCATATTTTATATTTTATATATATATTTTTTTTTATTTTTTTATTTTCTTATTATGCCGAACTTTGGGTGAACTTTTGGCTGGCGACAGAGGTGAAAAAAGTAGTTCGTTTCATAAGGTTTTCAACCATACTTCTAGTGTCGTAAGGTCATTATAACCCAAACCACGCGATAAAGGAAGGGTGAAAATAGTGATATCCATCAAAAACACGTTTTCGCCTGTGGTGGCGCCTAGGTACCTTAACCCTAGAACACAAACCTCGGGTGAAAATCACCCCACGATATTTTGATCACGTGACCATGTTGTGGGGAGTGGTGGCAGCCACCTGCCTTGTCCAGTAGCTGCAGTGCGTGTTTAGCCGTGGTCGAGAGAGGTAGTGGTTTAAGTGTCGCTCGCTTGATTTTTCCTGTAGAGTACATTTTGGGTGATTTTCACCCGACGTTTGTGATACAAGGTGCAATTATTAGCGGGTGGAAATCTCCCAAGGTTTGCAGTGGTGTACATATTCTGGTTTGCTATTTACGTTATTTTTCTTTACAGGCATTGATTATGACATTCTAGGTGTACTAAAGTGCTATTACTATTGCAAGAATCATGTCTGATAAACAGTGAAGTATTACGCAAGTGATGAGCTTGAAAGAATTATGAACACAACTGGGGAATTACCTGATTATAGTGAAACTGATGATGAAGAGAATGAAGATGACCTAGAATATGAGGTCATGTATGATAGTGACATTGACAAAGAATATGTACCTGAACCAAGTGAAAATGATGATGAGAGTAGTCATAGTGATGAGGAGACCAGACGCCGTGTATGGAAAAAACCACGGCACACGTCTACACCAGCCAAGCCACGCTCGCCCCACGTGACAGCTAGGCCTATCACCAGCCGCCATGTGTTCGACCCAGACCCTGGTGCCTCTACGTCTGCTGCCTCTCCTGATGCCCATGCTGCCTCTCCTGATGCCCCTGCCGCCTCTCCTGATGCCCCTGCCGCCTCTCCTGATGCCCCTGCCGCCTCTCCTGATGCCCATGCTGCCTCTCCTGATGCCCCTGCCGCCTCTCCTGATGCCCCGGCTGCTCGTAGGGGAAGAAAAAGGCGCCCTGATGAGGACGACGATGCTCCCTCAGTCGTTGACTTCCACACCAGCACCCTGGCAAGCACTTCTGGCTTCAGGTGGAGTTGCCGGCCACAGTCTCGTTCGTCGATGAGAACTCCATCACGGAACATCCTTCCATCCGGCATGACCACAGGGCCAACAGCGGAGGCACGGAGTGCTGACACCCCAATCAAGTGCTTCACGTTGCTGTTTGAGGACCAAATCATCGACGAGATTGTTGAATGGAGCAACAAGCGAATCCACTTGCAGGCTGCCAAGTACGGCCGGCAGACTGGAACACACTCTCGAACAGAACCAGCCGAGGTGCGTGCACTTCTGGGGGTTATCATCTTCAGTGGCTGCCAGAGGACAATCATCTATCAACATCAGAGATGTGGAACCCCTGCACCGGCGCAGCCACATACCGTGCGGCCATGTCTCAGGGTCGATTCGAGTTCCTACTGAATTGTCTGCGTTTTGATGACCCTGACACACGGGAGGAGAGGCGGAAGACAGATAAGTTCGCAGCCATTAGGAAGATCTGGACAACTTTATAGGAAATTGTGGGAGGATGTACGTGCCTAGCGAGAACCTGACTGTCGACGAACAGCTGCTTGGTTTCAGAGGAAGGTGCCCCTTCCGAATGTACATCCTCAACAAGCCGGCTAAATACGGGATCAAGCTTGTTCTTGCCAATGACAGCAATAGCAAGTACTTAGTGGGTGCGATCCCTTATCTGGGGAAGGATGGGACAAGACCCATGCAGGGCATCAACCTTGGCCATTACTACACCAAGGAGCTGACCAGGCCATACCACCAAACACAAAGGAATGTAACCACAGACAACTGGTTCACGTCTGTGCCCTTAGTGACGGACCTCTTAGACTGTGGCATGACCCTTGTTGGAACGGTCAGGGGAAATAAAAAGGAGATACCGTCGCAGATGAAGGAAACGGCCAGTCGCAGGCTAGGGTCAAGTGCATTCCTTTTCACCAAGGAAATGACTCTGGTGACATATATCCCAACAAAGTCCAAGACCAAGAAGAAGCTCGTCTTGCTGTTGTCTTCTATGCACACACAGCCAGCCCTGGGACCCAGAGGAAAGCCGGAGATCATCGAGTTCTACAATCACACGAAAAGTGGTGTGGACACATTCGACCAGATGTGTGCCCACTACTCCTGTGGACGCAAGACCAAGAGATGGCCGCTGTGTGTTTTATGGGATGCTGAACACCTGTGTACTCAACTCCTTGGTCATCCACAATGAAAATGCAATTAGGACAGGTGGCAACAGGATCATCAGGAGGAAATATATGCAAATATTGGCACTGGGACTCATCACGCCCTGGGCAGAGAAGAGGCTCGACTCGCCGTTCCTGTCACGCCCCCTCAAGACACTCATCTGCACAATCTGCAACCTCCCTTCACCTGGCACTGCTGCAGGCCCGGCAGGCACGGTGGTAGCAGAGAGTAGTGGTGCCTTGGTGCGCTGCGTTATGTGCCCTAAGGGGTCCGACAGGAAGACGCGGCACAGGTGCCGCAAGTGTCGTGGACCTGTGTGCCCTCGCCACTTCTGCCCTGTCTGTGTTGACTGTGTATAATACCAGGTAAGTTATAATGTTCTTTGAAGTTGTCTGCAATGAAAAAGTGTTCATAAATGATGAATAAATATCTACAAAAAATATTTAGTGCACATAAGTCAGTTTTCGCCTCTCAAAAATTTCCCTGGTTTGTCTATCTCCACTACAGTTCCTAGCGATCCAGGAGGCATGTGGCTGCGCCAGCTGAGGCTCTCATGACTCGGGTGACTGTAGGCCAACGCTCAACTCTGCAGCTGCAGTATTAACTTCACAGTAGATTTTAATGTTAGGTTAGGTAGTATTAAAGCATTGTGAGTAAGGTTTATCTAAGTTACCCATCACAGTACTTACTTTATGTTTTTTTAACTTCTTATAGCAGGAAATTAAAGTACAAGAGTTATATTTTCAATTTATTTCTATACATTTAATAAAGCACGATTAGAACTTTTTATATTAATTTCCGAAAATGGGTAAAATTCACCCGGGGTTTGTGATGGTGTAACCGGTCCTAGGGTTTGTGTTCTAGGGTTAAGACGCGCGACCCCTCATATATATGTAAAAATGAACAATGAATAATCAATATTCATTTTTACAAAAGAACCAAAATCGCTTAACGCGAGTTTGGATAAAAAATTTATTTGTTGCTTTCTATTTTTGTTTGTCACAACCCTACGATCTACCATTTCTATGGTTTAGTCGTATCCATTTTTCCATTTTTCATTTGTTATAGAATTTATTATAATTAATTATGGTTGTCTTGCATCTCACCCTCGTCCTTAGATTATGCATACACATTACATATAACAGGATTGGAACCCGTAGTTGTACTTCTTAGTCATTGATACCCACTCTTTGTCTCTAATTCGTTCTTGTAAATCTTCCTAATAATGATTTGTACTATACGTACAAATTCAATAACTATGACGTCACATTTTCCCGTCATTAATTTCCCTTCATCATATCACTAGTATTCAATGTATGAAAAATCTTTAACATCATAATAAAAACTGTACACTCTACAGAAGTCATTATTTATATGTTATGTAGTATAAATATAACTATTATTCGACCATATCCCCCCCATATGTCTATATCTTATCTTGACCATTATCCTATATCAATTTTATTAAATATTCATTTTGCTCGTGAAATGCAAAACTTTATGCATTCGTTCGAAAACGCGTAAATACGTTCTCATATTATTTTTGTATTTTTTTCAAGTGCGCTCACCCCTCGAAAGATATTCATAAATGCTTATGCAAGTGTACGTAATTCGCAAATTAGCATAAATCGAACATCTGAAAACGTGAAACCTCCTGTCCCTCTGATTCCAAATTTATAACATGTTATAACATATTATAACATATTATGTTGTACATAAATTATCTCGTATGTGCCCATGTACTTGTGTTGTACTAATAACCATATATAATAACATATATAATAACCATATAAAATACCATATATTATAACCACATATTATAACCATATATAATAACCATATATAAATATAAAAACTAAGAATTGTAAACGACGTCATGTGCTTCAATGAAACTGTAATTAAATGTAATGATTTAATATATAATGTAAGAATGTACTTTAATAGAACTGTAATGGACAATCATAAGCGAATGTGAAGTAATCCATAATCGCAATCATAATTGTGATAAACCAAAACTAAAATGGACTCAGTAATGTACTTAAATTGTGCTCATGTACTACTCCGAAATTATATCGCCCTTTAGAAATGCATAGTCGGCGAAAATACGATCATTTTTATTTTTGTTTTGTAAATTTTTATTTGGAATCTTTCATCTGACCATGTGTTTAAAAGGGGGGAACTTAACCTTCAAACTGCATTCCCCCAAAATTTCAGATTATATATAAAGCATGAAATTGTAAAATCACACTTCTTCACTTCATTACTTCACTTCGATTACTTCGATTAACACTCCCTTGTTAGCAGCCTCGCTGCGAGGAGGGGGCAGACGCCCCTTGCCTCCTGAATTTTTAGATTCTGGCCTGAGCCATGGTCGAAAGAGGTCGAACCTCTACCCCTGTAAATTCAGAGCACTCCCCGTACAGTTTAGAAGTAAACTGCAGTAAGAGAAACTTTTTATTTTTCTCTTCGAGTTAGGCTCTCTTCAGAAGAATTTAGTCAGTAAAGTCGATAAATTTAGTACCAAGAGAAAGTATCAGAGTATTATAGAAAGAGAAGAATTAGCAACTGTCGACCCTATAGCGAGAGAGAAGAAAAAAACTAGAATATTATAGAAGAAAAGTATCGCGAGAAATATCCGTTGCTGCCTTCCAAAAAGAACGCCCATAGACTCCGAAACAACCCAAGCACCATAGAAGATATTGGCATAACAATCTGGCGACCCTGTAGCCAGGATCTTAACAGTGTGGCGACTCCATGGCCAGGATAACATTTGGCGACCCTACTACCAAGATTAGAAGAAGAGGATTTTAAAAAGTGGCCACACTTTGGCCAGGATAGAAATTACCCTGCATCAGGATAAAACGAGTTGACCGGCGTGTCACGACTTCCAGTTCGTAACATCCACCCTTGAATCGGTCTGTAACGACTCCAAGTTCTCCACACCTAGTTTTCATCGAAGAACAAGTAGCCAGGAAGACGTCTTCAGGACACGTCTCTAAGGATTTCGCCATAGAAAATTTTGTTAAATAGTTTTTTTTTTTAAGTAATTTGTAAACATTTGAAAAAGTCAGTATTATTAACGGTTAACTAGTATTAAGTCAGAATGAACAAGAAACACAGTGAACATTTCAGACACCAGTGATACATTTTTTTTATTGAAACTAATTTTCACAGAAGTTGATTTTCACAGTTATTGTCACAAAAGTTGATTTTTAGTTAATGTCACAGAATTAATGTCACAGAGTTAATTTCAGAGAGTTAATTTCAGAGAGTTAATTTCAGAGAGTTAATTTCAGAGTTACAGTATTTTTACTATTATAGTTAGTATAGAATAATTTAATTTTATGTACCAAACATAACACTGGTCAACACTCATTTTATTGCCAATCATATTAGAGTGATTTTGGGGTAACTTTGTGGTGCTGATTCCAAATATAACATCGGTTTTGCTAGATTCGCTCTAATTTATGAGATAATTGGTACCCCATTGAAACACGTAAAAATGCAAAAAATTTAATGTTCAGGCGGAGCCTACTTACAAATCGCATTGAAATTGTCTCAAATCATACAAAAGTAAACACATGAAATACATAATGGCATTTTATTCGGTATAATAACAGATAAACACAGTAAGCTGATTCGCATAATTACAATTAATGTATAGTAAATCTCTGTTTGTACGATTCTTTTTTATGTGGGTTATCAGGACAATAACGTTGGAGGTTCCAGCAATAGTCTGCCATCATGTGTCTGTCCCATCTGCCTTGATACCTTTCCTCCATCACCTTGATATCTTGATGAAACCTCTCCCCTTGTTCCTCGCTAAAATCACCAAGATTATCCGGAAATCTGTGTAAGTGGCTATGGAGAAAGTGTACCTTTATGCTCATATTAGTACCCAACTTTTCAAAGTTTGTGAGCATGTTTTGCACCAGTTCTTCATAATTGTCTGCTTTGTGTTTACCCAAGAAGTTCTTGACAACTGAGACATAACTGCACCAGGCAGAAGCTTCAACACCATTCATAAATTTTGTGAAATTAGAATCCTTGATAAGTGTACGGATTTGAGGGCCATCAAAAATTCCAGCTTTTAGTTTTTCCATACTTAGTCCAGGGAACGATCTACAAATGTATTTGAAGCAATCGCCATCTTTGTCCAAGGCCTTAACAAATTGTTTCATTAGTCCCAGCTTGATATGAAGTGGTGGGAGGATGATTTTTTTCCCTGTCAACCAAAGGCTCGTTAATGATGTTCGCTGCACCTACAGTCATGTTTTCTCTTGAAGGCCATGTCACTTTTTTCCAATGATCTTGCCTTGCCCTACTATCCCATAAACAGATGAAACAAGGGTACTTCGTATATCCACTTTGCTGCCCAAGCAAGAAGTTTACCATCTTTACACGTACCGCTCCACTGCCAACTGTCACATGACTACTGGTTGGGTGGCCGATGACTTATATACGGAGGGGGAATATTCTAGAATGATCGCGGAGTAAACACTAAGAATATTCGCGTGTCTCACCATCTAGAATGTTCCGGTAGTTTCCCATATGCACGCGTTATGGTTACGTTTCCTATTAATTGAGGGTATTCATTATCTCAAGAACTAGAGCCAAATCGGAAAAACTACTTTCATTTTGGAATTCAGCAACCCCAAAATACCCTAAATTCGTACGAATTTCCTTGGCAACGAAACAAAAAATTTTTTTGTTGAGCTGTGTAATAGTACCGTACCTTCGCGTACATTCGAGTGAAATGTTGTTTACATTTTTTATTTTTGTTTACAATTTTTTCAAATTATTGAATTGAATTGACTTGCAGATTAAGAAAGAGAGAGTTTATAGAGAGTTTATCGTTTATAGAGATACTTGATAGCAGTTCGAATAAGTCGGTTGCACCAAGAGGGACAACTAAACCCCAGAGGTAAATAGTCTCCACTTGATAGAGTTCAAGTGCAGTCATTTTCCGTTTTCAGTTAGTTTCAGTTAATTGGTCGCTTCCCAGAGGGACAACCAAACCCAGAGAATAATAGACTCCACTTGATAGAGTTCAAGTTAGACAGGTTCAGTTTCAAGATACTTGATAAGAGTTCAAGTCAGAAGGTTGCATCCAGAGGGACAACCGCCCCAGAGATTATAGAAGTACTTGATGTCAGTTTCAAAGTCAGTTTCGAAGTCAGTTTCGAAGTCAGTTTCGAAGTCAGTTTCGAAGTCAGTTTCGAAGTCAGTTTCGAAGTCAGTTTGTTTTATTTGAAGTCAGTTTTATTTGAAGTTAGTTTCAAGTCTCAGTTTTGAAGTCCCAAGTCGTTTCAATGCTGTCAATTGAATTCAACTTTTTTTTTTGTTGTTTAAGAGAATGTAAGTTAAGAGAATTTAATTTAAGTAAATGTAATTTAAGAATTTAATTCAACCTTTTTTTTTTGTTGTAAAAGAGAATTAAATTCAACCAGAATTGACCGGTTTGTGTCTTCAGTTCAACCTTCTATTTTTTTGTAAGAAGGAAATTGACCGATTTGTCTTTTCTTTTCATGCCATTGTTGCGTATATAAATATATAGGTGAAATTATATATTTTCTTGTAACAAAAACAGTTTTACAATTGTTTATAATGATTTTGATAATTATTGTAATGTATATATGATGATAATAGTTGTTTAATAATTAATCAATCACGTCCCAATGACTTCCTTTTTAAATTACTATGGGGAGGAACATGCCGTCCCTCCGCTTGTTTGAACTCCTTTAATTTTTGTTCTGAGCAGTCTGACAAAGCAATCTTTAAAAAAAAAAAAAAAAAAGCAAAGTGCTCATGAAAAGACGTATTGTTAATTTCAGACATATACCCCCCAGCTTAGTCAATCAATTCCCCCAAATGTAGTACTCCAAACTTTGTTTTTTTATTGTATTTTAACACCCCAACCCCAGTTGAACCCATTGTCAACCAGAGAAATGGTTCAACCATGGTTAATTCCTCTTTGGTAATATGGAACATAACTTCAATTTAGGTTAAGTGTTTTTTTTTATTTTTAAGAATATTATATGTTTAGTTCATTATAGTTTATAATTGATTTTTATTTTTAATTTGTATTTTTCATTTCTTTGTTAAATTAGTCGTGAGTAATTGTCCTTAAATTTAGAATTTAATAATAATCGACCTTGAACTTAAAGGAATTTATAATAATAATAATAATAATAATAATAATAATAATAACAACACCAATAATTGACGTAAACTTCAAGGATTTTATAATCATACTTCCATTTTTTAAAATTATTATACATTATTTTTAAACTTTATTAATTCAAAAACTTTCCGAATCCTTACACACACACACACACACACACACGTATACACACTATATATACTATATACACAACCTTTATTCTAAAATCATTGGTTATCACGATAAACTTTATTTAACTGCATGTAAGTGCTAACTATGCTATTTACACTAAATTGTTTTTGCTTACTATATATAAATTTTTGTTCATGCATTTATTTAGTTAATTTAACAATCCTCTTAGCTAATCTGTCCCTCAAAATTATAAGAAACACACTTTGTACCTAGTACACACAAATACACACTAGACCACAGGTCTGTACATCATCCACTACTTAATTCGATTTTTACCTACACTAGTCAATAAAATTAGTTTATGAATTGTACTATCATGGTAACCTTGAAAAATCCATGAACTTTAAAATTTATATTTTTCCCTTTTACCTATTCATTATGTATGTAATTTTCCCCACAGAAAAATAAAATTTTGTTAAAAATTTAACAATATCATTGTTTGGGTAACTTAATTGTTTGTCTTTAAAATTAATATATTCATCCTTTTATTCTGTTTGCATAAATTAAAGTATTAATCTTTGAATTTTTTATATTTTATAAGCAAGTGTCATGTTAAAGATTTGATTACTCTGCATTGTACCCAACCACCCGAACTCACTTGCTCTGTATAAAATTTGTAATGTAAGAAAAATTCGTCATCAA